>JANVCC010000068.1:10089635-10106611 GCA_025345505.1 Todiramphus chloris collaris | reverse complement strand
GACGGCTCGCGCGGCGGGCGGCCGAGCGCGGGCGGCGCGAGGGGAGGCGGTGGGTGGAGCACGCGCCGCGGGGCCCCTCCCGCCCGCCGGGGAGCGGGGCGGGGGCCGGTACAGGTGAGCGGCGGGAGGCGCCGCAGGCCGGGGGGGCGGGCAGGTGGGGACAGGGTGAAGGCGGGGGGCGACCCGGGGCGGGAGCGTCCCCGGAAGAAGTAGCGAGGGTCGCGGCGGCGCTGGGGCCGGAGGAGGCGGCGGGGCGGGCGGGGGCCGGCGCGGTTTCCCGGTAACTACACTTGCCGGCTCAATTACCGGCAGCCCCCTAGCGGCCGCCTGCCCCCGGGCGGGCCCGACGCGCTCTCCCTTGCTGCCGGCGGAGCCGGGCCGGGCGGCCGGGCCCCCGGGGAGCGGCGGGCGCCGCAGCCCTGCGGGGACTGCGGGAGCCGCTGAGGAGCGGGCGGCTGCGGCCGGCGGGGTGGCCCCGGTGACGGGCTCGGGAGAGAGGATGGTGGTCCCGCGGGTGATGTGCCCGTTCCGGAGCTCCGGGGAGCGGGGGCTTTGCTGCAGGCTCCGGACCCGCGGGGCGCTGCCCGCGCTCCTTGCCTCCCTCTCCCCGCCTTCCCGCGAAACGGTGAGCGAAGCCAGCTCGACCCTGGGGAAGACCGCGAGGCCTTTCCCACGTCCTCGCCGCTAACATGGCAGTGAGGAGGGATCTCTGCGCACGGAGAAGATGCCGTTAGGTCTGCTCCCTTCACAGCCCAAATTCTGCCTCGCCCAATAGCAGCAACAGGCAGCGGCATCTCCCCAGCCTGCCCTTTCCACCCTGATGTGATTTCTCCCCATCCTATTTTGCTTCCCTCTCCCCACGAGCCTCATTTATCTCACTAGCTTACTTCCACCAATCTCTAGTAACAGCAGATTGAATTTTGATGATCCCAAATGAGCCATTTTGTTCTCATCCTTGGGCCTGGAAAATTCAGGTTTTGTCTGTATTGCTGAGAAGTCACTCAAGACAGCTGACCAGCCCCGATTAACAGCAGTAATGGGCAATAGGTAAGTTAATTTTCTCATTCACAACTTACAGTCAGCCTAAGGAAGGGAAAAAAAAAAAACCCACAAAAGTTCACCTAGAACATGTTTCGCCTGACTGTCTGGACAATAAGCAGGAAGTCTACTTGCACAGTCAGTTTACAAACTGAAATTCATGTAGGAAGGACATGGGCAGAAAAGAAAGATCGCAATGTCTGCATATATGCAACTATTCTATCTTTTCGTGGTACTGAAGATTGGCTAAGTATGGTTAACAGGACACTGCTGAAGTGTAAGGGATGATAGTCTCCTCATGTCTGGGTGCCTGAGGCCAGTGAGAGTCTGTCTGCTCCAGTGCTAGAATGCTTATCCCTGGATACAGCACATTAGATCTCCACTGAGGATGATGGTTTTCCACAGCTAGAATTCTTTCCCTATTTCACTTCTCCTTCCAACTCCCCCATGTATTTCCAGACCTATCGGTTTTCATCTAATCTTTTTGAGTGACTCACTACAAATATTTCCAACCCCCCCGATGTATCTGCATTCCTGAAACCGAAGTTGTAGAAATGCTGGGAAACCGTAGATCTGGGGTCTTTACATTAACCACGGGTGTCTCAGCATCTCTGAAAAGTGGATTCCTATTGACTTTCAGGGATAAATGCAAGGGGAAAAAAAGCAAATTTGAATGAGAAGTGTAATATATTAAGACCCAAGGCCTGTCTCAAATAAATGTTTTGTGGTTTAGTGGCTGCCCAGCCAACTGTTGTCATCCACAGTCTCCTGTAGACAGATTGATCAGGACAGCTGTCCTCAGGAGTTTCACCACAACCCCCCCCCAGATAGCATTTGCATCTCATCCTCGCCTGAGAAGATGTATTACTGATACAGCTGTGGGGAATTTCCTTTCTGCTGTTCAGAGATTCCTGCTTTCATTTCAGTGTCCTTCTCCCCACCCACTCAATCTAAATCTTTTCCTCTGTGAACCTCCTTTCTGCACTGTGAACAATCTCGGTTGTGGTTTCCTTTTCAATTAAGATTTCAGGTAAGTCATTGACTCTTCTTGCTTTATTCCCCTGGGTGATGCTTTAGCTTGTCTGTCACTTTGTCTGGAGCTCAGAGTTGTACGACTGCAACTGCAAGTTGTCCTAGCAAGTGCAGATTTGGCTTTCCTTTCATTAAGCCACAAGATCATCTACATCAGTCTGCTCTGACTTACGCTTCAGGGTGTGAGTCCACTGGCAGGTGAGCAAGTCCTAGCACTTACCCTGCCTGAAAAGCAGCTTTCCAGTCCTTGATGGGCTTGTCTTCTGCTGCTTTAGTGAGTTTACACAGCGACCTGGGGAGCACCTGTGCTGCTGCAAGGCAAGCGTCAGGCATGCACAGCAGAGACAACAGAACTAGAAAGGAGGGGGATTATTCCCAAGTGTCCATTCATTCACTCCACAGAACTACTGGCCTGTCTCATGTTCTGATGCCACAAGCTCTCTCCTTTTTTTTTTTTAATTTGGAATCAATACCACTTAGCTTCTGGAAGCATCACCTGTCTTGGCACCTACGGCCATGCTTTGTCTGCCATTTTTAACATTGTCAGTTTAATCAAAGGATAGACTCTTCACCATCTTTTGGTTCTTACTCATGCATTTATTCATTCTGGACTGTGTATACATAAATCTCCATATTTAAAGTAAATTTCACTCACATTAGAAGTTAGGAAGACTTCATTAGACTATTAGCTGTCAGTTTTGACACAGTTGCTTGTCTCTTCCACACAGTAGGTTCCATGCAATAGAGAGCTCATCATCAGTGAACAGTCTCTGTTTTTTAATAAGCCAGTACCCAACTTCTGCTTTCTAAACTTGTTTAAAATATGTTTCATGCAGTAGCATAAGAAAACAGCTATTTTACATTCTGAAGAAATATAAGATGTCATAAGAACATGATTTCATGAGAATTACCATGTAGGAGGGAAGTGACAGGACTGAATCTTTGAAGGAGGGAATAAAACAGTCCCACACAGTTTCTGTCCTTGCTCTTCCCGAGCAACGGTGTTCTCACTGCTGCTGCAAGGACCAGGAGGTAAATGACAAAACATAAATTGTTTTGTTTTCTTTGAAATGCACTTTCTGAGAGGCTTTGAATATTTTCTCTAAGTATTGTGGGTATTTTATTAATGAGGCTATAATTTCATGTAGGAAATAATGTACAAAATATATGTTTTAAGTGCTGATTTAAATGCTGGTCTGAAAGATCTTTGTAAATACCATTTTCATACAGGGTTAGGAGATGGTGACATTTAAGTATCTGGAGACAGAAACATGGATAGATTCTTCACATAGTTTGGTATCTCAGAAGGAAGGAGCAGTAGGAAACAGTCACCAGCAACCTTCTAAATAATTTGTATGATGGGTGAAATCATGTGCCACTCTGTTTATTGTAGAGCTCTAGACCTCCCTCTCCACAGCCCCTGTGATAAGAGGCATGCTGGACAAGAGAGAAGTAACGTGGTTGTATTTGAACTGTCATGGGCTGTAAGTCACTGCTGTTTGGAAATTCTGTTTGCAGAGCAGAGCTTAAGGGCTGCCCAAACTAGGTCAAGGGTGCTGCTGGTGGAAACGCAACATAGAGCTCCTTTAGCCTTTTTATTTCTTCCTCCTGCACCTCTGCCATGAATCCAACAAGTTGTAGTCAACTCAAGTGTGTCCTCCTAGGTGAATACTGCCTTGGTAGTATTCACCAATGCTAAGGTGATTTGGGAACAGACAAGGATCTGTGCCTCCAGCAGTCTCTTCCCTCCGCCTCCTGCACACAGGCAGAGTGGCCACTATAGGTCGGAGCAGGGATGGGTGAGGGAGGAAAACATTCTTCCAGCAAAGCTAAAGACAGTGACCCTGTGCCTGGTAGAGGAAATGGTAACAGCACAGAGCAAAGCAGTTCGGGAACAAGCTCTGACTTTTAACAACTTGTTCAAATTGTCACTAAGGCACCTCCATCGTAACCCTGAAGACGCGCTTATGCTGTAAATTGTGAAGTGCTTGTTTGCTTTTTAAGGGGTGCCTGTTCATCTTGTTTATCGTTTCTACAAGGCATTGATGAATCTATTAAACCTATTTTTCCAGATGTTCCCTATAGCTCTATATAAATATACAGATCTTATAAATTATAAATACTCAAACAGCTTCCTCCAAAGAAACACTGCTTATAAAATACAGAGCTATTGTCACTGTCATACCTGCTGAGTAAATTTATTCTTTTCATCAATTAATTATCAGGGATGCAGATTATATCCCAGTAGGTAATGTGCCCCTGTCATCTCCCTTAGCTGCCATTTAAACCAGTTAAAGTGAAAAAAATTACCAATATATATATATATCTTGCCGTCTAGTTCCACTTTCAAGTAAATACTGCCAACCCCCTTATAAATTAAAATGTCTTCTTTCTGTCTGTCATTCATCCTAACACTAGTTCCGCTCCTCAGAGGTCTCAGTGGCAACCATGTCTGTCCTCCCATGGAAAGGCTCTGAAAAATGTTTTTTCACCTTCTTCTCTGGTCCTTTCTAAAATCCTTATTTAAAATCCTGCGGCTTGACCAGCCGCTCTCACAGAAAGACATGGAGACCTTCCTACATGCTTCTTGCAAGATGTGACTTCAGCTGTGAAAAATATACAGAGGCCTATGAAGTTCATGAGCAGGAGATGTTTACAAAAATAGTATCTGTATCAGATCTATAGAGGCAGGAATCGTCCTCCAGGGACTGCTACTCCAATATGCCGCTATGCTGGCCTCCTGCCAATGGCAGTATGGATTCCCCAGTAAATGCTGCTGCTGGCAGAGATCGCTGTAACTGCTTCATAGAAGTAATGGAGTAGATGCCACAAGATTTAATTCTACATCAAGCTGTATTAGCTACTGATAGGATTTTCATGTGGACTGAAAAGGAAATGAGATAGCAAAATGACTCATACAGTTCTTCTTTCTTGTTCAGAGATCCTTTGGTGCAGGAGACAAACAGAAAGGCTTTTTATGAGGTTCAAAGAATGAAAAAAAGCAGTGCTGATGTAGTTCGGATCCTGAAAGTGGTGTAACTTATCTGACATATGTAGAAGGCTGGGTCCTTTCAAGCTGGGAAAATATTTGAGGCTGTGTGAATCAACTGAAGATTAGAAGGGAGAATAGGTGGAGGTATAGACGCAGGATGTTTGCATTTCGTGTTGTGATACACGCTCGTGCTTATCTGCACTCACATTCGAGCAAATATGATCTTGTTCTGCCTGCACCCAGAGATTATAAAAACCTTTATGAGAGTGTATTAGTTCTGTGCTGAGACAGAAGTAGTCAATCCACACCCTCCGTAGTGTATTTATCCTAGGTATTTTGCCCCATATTGCTGAAGAGAGGTAAGGGTGAGCACCAAGGCCTTGTATTTCCTCTTCCCCTGCACGGTGAGTTGTCAGTTTGGCCTGTACTGCTGAAGTAGACACACACTTTGGATATCCTGGGATTGTCTACAGGAAACTGGACATTGACAGAGTGTCCTGAATTGAGGGCAGTCTTTCTCAGAGGAATTAAATACTTTGATGTTATGCAGATACCTTAAAAACACACTAACTTCAACACAGGTTGAATTTAAAAAAAAAAAACATTTCTGAAACAGATTTTAAGAATTTCTGCAGTGGAGAGGTAGATCATGCCAACACATAAAGAGCAGGCTAGCAGTGGGTTAGCTGTCATACGACAGACAGAACTCCCATACTGGCTTTGATGCCAGATCCCTGTTGTGTGACCTCACTTATTCGGTGGTATTCTATTGGAATACAAGCGCCTTTTTAACACATAGCGTTGGCACATGGGTACGTGCTTGCAAAAATGTTCAGTGCTCAGTGTTCACCATTCATTTCTCACCTTATCTTGATATTTGCCTTCCATTCGTTTTTCTTAAGCATTTGTAACTTCATGGATTTTCAGAACATAGCTGTTCTGCAGATTTTTAGCACATGTAACATTCTCTCAGCATCGTCACCCATGTTTGATTTTTATCCAGAGTCATGCAGAAGTGCTCTGTTCTATATATATTAAGTCAGATCTAATCTTTCATACAGTTACCATTTCTAGACTTTACAGAAGACCTAGAAAAGGAATTTCCCATCTGGAACTCTGGTGGTGCGGTTTGCTCTGTTACCATTTCACCGACGCCTCTGTAGCACACTGACCTACTGCTGCATGTGACGATGCATTGCCTTCCATTTGAGCCTGGAGAACCATCGCTCCCTGGAACTGCAGCTCAGCATCAAGGAATTAGCAAGTCTAGTCTGCTTCATCTGTCACAAACTTCACCCACTCAGCAGCACCATTATGGCAATTATCTTCCATAAATCTGTTCTGTATCCTTGTATGTCCTCACCTTGTGTCTGACCTAACTAAATGCCTCCTCACCTGAAATAAGACTCGAGGTAGGCTGGGCCATGCTCTGAAATTCCAGTTTCTTCTGCCATTGCCTGGGTTTTTTCCAGTGGCATCTGAAATGAGAAGAGAGCGAGGGACTCTTTCCCACTCTCTCCCTGCCAGGAAGGGCTCAGCAGATGCTAACAGATGAGGAGGAAAAAAGAAAGGAAATTCCAGGAATGTAAGAGAAAGGGCACTTGGTTAATCTCTGTCAGTCACACTGGCAGTGTGCAGGTTACTATCAGGTGGGTAGTGCCAAGAGGGAAGGTCTGAGGCTTTGGACAGTCAAAAAGGGTGCATGGTCTGCACTAGGAAAATACACCACCAGTAACATAAATGTGAGGTGTACATTAGGATGCAGACAACTTTGATGCAGTCTGAGTCTTATTTTGCCTTTTTTAAAACATTGACTTCATTCTCCACTGAATGTCTCATTTCCAAACAGTGAAACATGCAGCAGCTACTTCTCCTAAATGTCAGTTGAATCTATACTAGTGGTGTTGCTCAAACTGCATTTTTAAAAATAATCTGCAAGCAGTTAATGTGCTTTTTAAACTCCTACTGTTATGTAAAAAGGCACAATATTTTTAGCCTTACAAAATACCAGTTGTCATCTCCTCACTCTCTTCCTTTCATATATTGGAGATGGGGGACTAGAAGCTAACAGAAACTATGGATACTCTCTTAAAAATGTTTTGGGTTGGGTTTTTTTTTCTGCAATGAGGTTTTAGAGTTATACAGATCTTAATAAAAACCTATGAAAATACCCTAAACCTTAAAATTAAGTCCAAAGAAAGAAAGTACTTCTTATTTAAAAAGCTAGTGATTCTGTCCTCACTGCCAAATTTTTATATCTGGAATAATGCAAGTATAATGTATCCAAAAGCAAAATGTTGACTTAAACTGTTCACTCATGCACCGACAGAACAGCCGTCATATTTTTAAAATCTCCAGAAAATACCCTCTGCCATATGACATGGAGCACACAGCTGCTGTGAGTAGGCTCTGGCAAATCAACATTGACTCAAAACTATTTTTGGAATCAAGTCAGGCCTGCTGCTGTTTCTGGAGGATATGGATACATCTACCTGCTCCGCTGTGCTGCACTCCATAAGGCATTATGGTGGGATTCTGAATGCTTGCCTCTATGCTTATTTGGAGGTGACCTTTCCATTCTCATCCATGTTTACAAGTATTCTGAGGCCAAATGTATTTGCCTGCTGACAACTGCCTTAACAAGCACATTTGGACCTTGCTTTTTTCTTCGTTCTCTACTGAAAGCTGAAGGAGCTCAGAAGAGACTGTCTCACCTCTTCTTATTATTGTCTTGCAACCCTTGACACCCTAACAGTACCTCCAGGTGCTTCTACCTCAGAGGCATCCCATATCAGAAGCAGACCAGGAAAGAAAAGCATCCCGTCCCCAAACCCATTGTGATCATAACTGATCCTTGAAAGAAATCCCCTGACTTCCTGGGTTTTGTGGCACTAATGCAATTCAAGAGATGGCCACTAGAAACTTGGGGGCTAAGAATGTTTACTGTAGCATCGCACAGTACAGGGAGGCACGTGTCAGCACAGGGCTAAGGCAAAGGCCCTGAAGTCCGTGTAACAGGAATGTATAGGAACACCAATAGGCATCAGTCTGGGCAGCGTTATGTCCAGCAACCAGTAACCCTGTCACTCCCCATACATATGAAGGAGTGCTACTGCCTGGGAACAAAGCACCCATCAGGTGAGAAGCTTGCTAGCCTTCTGTAACAGTGTTGTGCTTTTGTGCTGGCAGACAGTTGTGCTGTCTTTTCTTAAACATGGTTGAGTTTGAGACTGGCCAGCAACTGTAGTTGGGTCCCCCTGCCATGAATCACTAGTGTTTTAATGCCTGCAAGCACTTTTTCATAGAATTGTTTGGGCTGGAAGGGACCTTTAAAGATCACACAGTCCAACACCACCCTGCCATGGGCAGGGACACCTTTTCACTTCATCAAAGCCCTGTCTGACTTGAAGGGCAGTGGCTTGTCCTTACCCAGCATCTTTCATCTTCAGCCAACCTTGTTCTGTGCATGTTTTTGAGAGAAAAGCAATTTTAAGTGGAATCAAGACATACATTGATTGAATACATGGGGGTTTTTTCACAGTATAATACTGTAATCAGCCATTGTGATGTTTTAAAAAGTTTCCCACTTCTCACTCCCGTGGGTAGTGGGCCCATTCTCACTCAGTAAGGCTGTGAAACATTAATGCGAGAGCAGGTACCTGCTGTTCCCTGAAGTTGGTTTTAATCTGCAATAGGTGCAGGGACATTTATCATACTTTCATATTTACTACTTCTTCCTCGGTTTATTGTCAGCTGGGAGAAAGACTTGAAACAATTCTAGATGAGAAGAGTTCTGGTGTCATGCTCCCTCAAGTCACATAAATAATTGCTATGTTTAGGAGAGCGGAATTCTTCAGGCACCACCTATGTAACTTGAAATTCCATCCCTTGCTTGTAGGTGCAGGGATTTGGAGAACAACAATTTTCGAGTCAAAAGCAAACACAAATGGAGACTTTAGGACTGTGGTGTAAGAGCGCAAAGCAGACGGGACTGCAGCATGTACTGCAAGCTTTTCATCAGTGTAGGCTGAAAGACAAAATGAACTCTGCGTTTAATGAGGGAGTTATTCCAGCCTCAAAAACAAACCTGGAGCCTGAGAATATGGAACGTGGAAGAGTCAAAAAGAGTCTACAATTTATTGTCCCTTGACTGCAAGCTAAGGCCATGAAGTTGATTTTAGGCTTTTGGCACTAAAGGCTTGATATCTGTCTGGAGCGATATGAAGCCTGAGGAGTCAGAGGCAATGAACAGCATCAACCAGATGAGACCTTTGTCCAAATTCTTCAAAGCATTCCTCTCATTACTGAACCATGCCCTCTACCATTCCCTGTCCTCGAGAAGACTCATTTGCAGTGCGTAGTCTAGCCCCTGTTGAATGCCTCCTTTTGAAACTTAGGAGGGAATGCATACAGACAGTATCCCATATGTTCAAATTCGGACCTCAAAGCAGATTTCCTCATTCTTGGCTCAAGAAAAAGTTAAAGCCATTTTACTGCATTGGAGAAACACGGGCTGTCCGGTGTGTCCCAAAGCAAGTGGACAACTGGAAGTGACTAAGGAAGCTCCTTCTCTTTCAGGGTGTTACATCTGCGATTGCTGTGGTTACATCATCTTGCACTGCTTGCCTATACATTGATTGGAATATAATACATGGGTCTTGCACTGTCTCAAATTTTCTGCACCTTTGCACAAATCCACAATAATTTTTGTTTTAGTTCAAAGACATGTTTTCAATACAAATACATAATTTCTTTTTTATAAAATCTCATTTTTGGTTTTAGTTCTTAAAATAGAGGCTTGATGACCACCCGCCTTTGGAGGACACACTTTTGGAGACCATGGTTGTAAAGGACAAATAAACAGGAAGCAAAAGGATTATTGCTGGTAGGACCCAGCGATTCTTTTCATGATGCTGAACGCTATATACCAAGGTGCTGTGAAAAAGCTGTTGGTGGAAGGCCCTGGTAAAAAGCAACACTGATCTGGAGAAACAGCTTTGTAAATATCTCATTTATTTCATTTGGCTGCAGCAAGGCTGACACTGTCTCTGAAACCATCAGTTGCTCTGCAGAAAAAGGTTTGATAGGACTTTTCTCATAACCTGACCCACCCCATTTTCATTAGCAGCCTGATGAGATTCCACTCACTGTTTCCAGACATCTTTGACTACTTGCTGCTCCCAACTTTGAGCCAGCACTGCAGACAGTTTGCTGCAGGTGGCGCTGCCCTGGACAGTGTGGGCCTAACCTCGTCTCTACCTCTTGGCCTGGGGACCAAGGCAGGTATATATTCCCAACCCTTCCAGCAGGCCCAGACTTAGCATTTAATATGGCAGAGAAAAGCTTAGCATTGATCAATAAAACGTGGTTAGACTAAACAGAAGTTACGTGACTAAAGAAGTATCGCAGATGCAACACAGATAGGAGGCAGAACTTTTCATTGGTTAGGAAAATATGGAGTCCTACATGGCATCACTAATTATTAACTAACTCACGCTGAGATAAAATGGCACTAATTGATCTGTTGCTATGGATGGAAATTATACAGATGCAGACATTTTACATTATTAACACAGCTAAAGCATCCTATCCAGCATCCAGTTTCCTTTCCTCTGACCTTAAGCCTATTGTTCACACAAAGATTCCCATCTGCAGCTACCTGAACCCTCTTCAATCTAAGTTCAATTTTCTGCTCAACAAGTTTAATTCCCCATTAGTGTTCTTGCAAATAATCCTTTCTTTTGCATACTAGAGCTTATTTTTTCTTCTCTTACATCTATTTTTATTTGCATTTTATAGGCACTTCACCACTGCTAGCATACTCCTCAGCACAGTACATGAATTTGCCACATAACTTCTGCATGGCATTGTTCTTTATTTACTCATTGCATTACATGGCTGAATTACCAGTGAAGATTCTTTAGATCTGTTGTCATGAAAACTTTGTCTTTCTGAGGTGGGTTCCTCAAACTCTTAAGGATTTCTAAGTTTTGATTTGACAGACAGTACCGAGGCTTGCTTCCTGTCACTCATCTTAAAGATGTGCCCAGCTAGAACCGCATATTCCAACAACTGCAATCCCTCTAACATCTGCTTTGTAGTGGGCTGTCATTTGACCCATGGTGCAGAGCAGCAGTCACACCATAATATACTCCAGAATAGCAGATAACTATTTTCATGGCACGGGACAGCCAGAGTGATTTATGCAGAGGACTGCTGCTAATTCCAGAAATTACAAAGCCTGGCACAACAAGCAGAGCGTATCTGCTGATTCATCTCTGTACCCAGATAGCTAAATGCCTGTTCAGGACTAGTATTTTGCTTCAACTAATGAGATTGACTACAAGTGTATAGCTCTCCAGGGACTCATTTCAGTTTGCAGTAGCAAAGTGTCTACTCCTCCGAAGAACTGTATGAAGAAAGGTTGCAAGCATAAGGAGATTCTTATTTTCTTTCTAGAGAAATCAAAACTAACACAGGGAAGTTAGTTTATCTTCATTTCCAATTACAAAAGCACAAGCTTCAAATCCACTACATGGCAAGTACAAAATCCAAGTTTCTCCCTGTGTATTCTGATTTGAGAATTCTAGCTTTCACATGCCCAACCTGCTAAACACCTCTCTGTTTCGTATTTGTTTCCTCATAGTGAGGAGTTAATACAAAATGTCCAGGAGAGTCTGCTTTCCTTTTTCTTATTCTCACTTTGCTTGATCTGCCTTCCCCAGCTTTTAACATCACCTTGTTGGTGAGACAATAAAACACTGCAAGCACGTAGATTTATGGGGATGCAACCAGAAGGTATGAGAGCACAGCTTTAGGGGGTTTTATTCTTTCAGCACTTTTTAAAATCTCAATCTGAGACAGTCTTTGTTTGCTCTGGAGTCAGGACTAGCCCAGGGAACGATGGCAGAGTACTCTGAGGTGAGACTGGTTGTGCAAGGTGTGCTGTGGTGTTCCAGAATTTGGCTAGCAATTCCACAATGGAATCTTTTTAGGTCTGCACTGACATCCCTACATGGACAAGAGGGAAAAAAAGTTGCCTATACTAGAAAAGTGACGGCGTTAGAAGACCTAGCACAGAGATACCTTCTTTATCCCATATAATTATTTTGTGCATTAATCATGGGAGGTAAAAGGGCTGATGCCGTGTCTACAAAAACGGCAATAGCTTTGGGATTATTTGGCACCCATATAAAAACTGTATGTCCTTGAGCAATTCACAGAGACAGAACAACAGTGCAACAGTTGCAGCTGCGCAAGGAGTGAGATGCCCGGTGCTACACATTGCTACGGGTGACATTTTCATATCACAGCATCACAGGATGTCAGGGGTTGGAAGGTACCTTTGAAGATCAAGTCCAACCCCCCTGCCAGGGCAGGGCAAAACTAGAGCAGATCACATAGAAATGCATCCAGACAGGTCTTGAAAGTCTCCCGAGAAGTGGTATGTACATATGGTATGTAAAAGTGAAAAAACCTCAGAGAGGGCCCATTTTTTTCCCAACTATATCAGCAGGTTAAATAAAAGATATTACTTCTTTGTACAAATCTTGCTTTCAAAATTACAGATTTGTTTACACCGGATTTCTTAAGCCTTGATGAACCTTTTTGCACAGCTCTTTAATGCCAGCCTTTCACAGTAATGCACGCTGTGATTGTAACTGATGTGTTTTGCGGGTTACTCACCCACCTGTGAGTAAACTACCGGTACTGAAACGTCCCTCTGCTGATAGGTAAGGCTTAGCAGCAGACAAGCCCCAGGTCTCCTGAGCATTACCAAATACAGTAATTCTCCAAGGAATTTGCAACACTTGGGGTATTAACTCAAATATTAAGGCCAAATTCCAAAGACAAAATACAATAATTGTTCAAAGCACAGGAATTCTGTTTCTATTGGCATCCCTCTTCCTCAAGAGGCTTAGAAGCAAGAGGACTAGGGTTGAAAACTGCATGCTCTGTTGTGTTGGGTCAGGCTGTCACGGGCTGTCCTAGAGCAGGGCTGAAGCCCCAGCCAGCACTGGAATGAAAACCAAACCAACATGCAACACAGACAATCTAACACAGCAATTACAAAGACTAGCGTTTGATACAAAATAGCGTTCGCCCTGCTACATAGAGAACAAGCCCCTTTTCTGAACAGCGGGGTCATCCGATGCTTGCTCGCGTTTCTGGAGAGTGTGAGTCAGATGCTCTCGCAGCTGGTTCGCGCTGGGCAGAGGCCAGAGCTGCTGCACGTCTCCCCAAGGGCCAGCGGAGCGGCTGGAAGCGAAAGCACGGCCTGGGGGCTGCTGCGGAGCCCGGGGGAGGCAGGAGGAGGAGGAGGAGGAGGGCTCTGCGGAGGTGGAAGGCAGCGGGCCCGAGGCGGGCCGGGCGGGACCCCGGGCGCGGGGCCGCGCTGCGGCGGCGGAAGCGGCCGTGCGGGGAGGGAAAGCCGGCAGACGTGTCTGCCCCGGGCCCGCCGGGACACGGCCGCGCTCCCCGCCAGGGCAAAAGGCGCACTCGGGACAGAGCAGCCGGAGGCCGCCGCTGCCCCAGGCAACCCCGTCCCCCAGCCGTGCTCGCCTTCCCCCCCTTACCTCACGGCCACATTCCCCAGCGAGTGAGCTCAGCTGTTCGCGCAGCCTCTCGCCTTTTATGGTCAAACAACTTTGCCTGGGCGAGGCTTTTTTCACGAGTTGGTAGGGGAGCGCTCGGGCTCAGCAGCTCCCCCACCCACCTCTCATTCCTCCCGTCCTTCCCGGCAAGCGGGCTGTGCGGGGGGCAGGGGAGCCCGGCCTCGCCGTCTGCAGTCCCCGGGGCGCCGTTCCCCTCCCCAGAGGTGAGTTTCCTCGAGCAACAAAGCCCTCGCCCGCAGCCCCGGGGCTGGCGCTGGGCAGGCGGGGGTTGCGGGCTCCCCGTCGCTCCTGCCGGGCGGGTTGCCCGCCTCCTGCAGAAGCCTCTCGGTCTCTCTACGGCTGGTTTGCGGGCGCGGCTCTCGGGAGGTTTTTCGCCTTTCCGCAGAAGAGGGGTTCGCGGGGCTGGGGCTGGGGCGGGGGAGGTGAGGGAGGGCTGCGGGTGAGGTCTCCTCCCTGCCGGTGCAATGGAGGCAGCTGTAGCCGCTCCGAGCAGCCCCGGCGGCGGGGAGGGAGGGAGGGAAGGAGGGGGTGTTACTCGGAACAAGCTCTCCTTTGTGTGCGAGCGGACGAATGAGACACCTATGGAGCCTTTTTCCAGATGTGCTTGAGAGAGAGGAATCTGGGGCTCTTTGTGCAGGAAATTTGTTTAATTTATGACTTTCTGTCGCCCTGGGAGCCCTCTGAGAAAGTGAAGACACAAGCGATTGCAAAGTCGTAGACCTTTCGAGCGTTTTGGGTATGTTTGCGTAGCTTTTTGGAGTTTCTCCTCTTCCCACCTCCTGTCCCCCCACACGTCCCCCTAACCGCACAGGGAGGAAGCAAGTCCAGCGTATGTGGGAGAAGTTTGTAGCTCTGAACGCCCCCCTCCCCCAGCCTGGCTGTGCTAAGGCTCTACCTTGCAGCTTGCACCGTTGATAGGACTTTGCTCTCTGTGTAACTTCAGGCTCTCTGTAACTTTAGGCCAGGCTGACAGAACTCTCTGGAGTTAGTCTGTATGAGAGCATGAAAAATAAGCATGACTCCTGAATCTATTTAATCTGCTCACTTTGTATCCTGTATTTTTTGGTCTAGTTCTCCTTCTGACTCCACGCAGTTGGGAGGAAGTTGGCACATAGGGTCAGTACAGATGTGGTGCGTCAGACCACAGTGTTGGGTTAGCCTTTACTGGGGCTCCCAGTGTGGCTGGGGCCAAAACTGCTTCGTACCAGCAGAGGTGAAGAACAACACAAAGCTCTCTGCAAGTTCCTCCTCCTTTTGCTATCCCAGGAAAGGAGCTGAGTTTTTGAAAGTGGTGTCTTGGGGTCAAAGAACTGAAAACTGGCTGAGTGCATAAGAGGTGGGAGACCCACCGTAGGGTCTTCTAGGAGGTAACCCTGCTGCTGAGGGAGGTGTCACTTGATTCTGCCCTCCTACATCTTCTTGCTGTCTGTTAGAGAGCAATGGTGTATAAGGCAACTAAGTGTCCTGACTGTGTCCTTTGGGGAGATCTTTCCTCATAGCACCACTTGAGTCACCTGAAATGCTGTTACAGCAAGCAGAAAAAATCTCTGCCTTCAGGGAAGATGTGAGGATGAGAAGGATTTGAGATTGCTGGTGCGACGCTCCCTTTCCAAGAGCTTTTACACAGCACTCACACAAGCTGTGTGTTCTGGTAAGGCTTAGATGGTGCTGGCAATGCTGCAGGGCCGGGAGGGTGACACTTTGCAAGGCCAGCCTTTCTCGGTCTGTTTGGTCTGTGTGTGGGTGGACCAGTAAGCAGAAGTGAGGATGAGCAGAGGCAGCTGCTGGATGGAGACAACCCTTATTAGAAAGGGCTTTAAGTGTGACACACTGTACCAGGAAGTGGTCAGCTCTGGGTTAAGGGAGATAGCAGCTGCTGGTAGCTAAGCCAGCACGATTTTGTGAAGCAGCCGATGTCCCAAGACAGTCTCTGTGTTGACTAACCCGGGTATGTTTCATGAGGAGAAGGGATGTTGCTGTGGTGTTCTGCCCATAATGCTGTCAATTCCAGTAGCGCTACTGCCAAGTGGTTCATTATGCCATAGTGAAACAGTGGAGCACGAGGCAGAGTCTAAACGAAGGTGAAAGCCTCTTTAATAGCTTCTGTGGCTTGGGAAGCTGCAGACTGGAGAGAGCTGGTCAGTCCTTTCTAACCTGCAGATCTGTTGGCCCCTACAAGTCTGAGGGATTGAGGACAGGCCTTGCTAATTACTCTTCTGCCTTGGTCCTTTCCTGTGCTGGAGCATGTGGGAGATGCTCAGCGCAACTTTTTGGCTGCTGCTTACTCCTGCAGCCTCTTTGGCCCTTTGAAAAGGCCAGAAGAGTTTGTCAAGGCACATCCAACCCCCTTCCCAAGGGAAATACAAAGTGCAGCAGCATGGAGTTCACAGTTGTCAATGTCCCAGGCGTGTGACCTGGCGAGGCTGTTGCAGGTTCCTGTATCTTCCCGTACTGCAGCAAATGGTGGGAGCACTGGAGGGGGCCACGCAGGTCTTTGGCAGCAGCCGCGGGTGAATTGGCAGCGGGCGGATGTTTGTGGCACCAGGGCTGTCTGTCCCAGCAGTTGGTATTGTCGGTGTGAGAGAGGCCGGCAGCGTGGAGGGGCGCTGATTTGATCGTGCCAGCTTGAAACGCTGGCACTGATCCCCCGTGCTGGCGGAAGCGCTATTGTGCTGGGTGTTAGGAGGTCTATGGGCACGCCAGGCTTCACAACAAAGCATCTGGCTCCACGGAGCTTTCTAGCACGGAGGCGATTTCTGGCCTGGACTGCAGGGCTGAGGGAAATGTCGCTCTCGGCGAGAGACCCGCGGCTCCTGACGCAGCCGGCCTGGGGTTACCCCCGACTGTGCGAGCGCGGCGGGGCCCCGTGTGCCCGCTGCCCCGGGCCGTGCTTGCGCAGAGGCACTGGAGGCCCGGGCCCCGGTGCAGCCGCGCTGCCGGGGCCCCAGCAGCCCGAGGGGCCGGGCCGGGCCGGGCTGGGCTGGGCTGGGCCGGGCCGGGCGGCAGCCGCCGGGCGAGCGCTTCCTGGCGGGGGCGGAGCGGGCGGCGGCGCAGCTGGTGCGGGGCTGGTGCGGGGCTGGTGCGGGGCTGGTGCGGGGCGGCTGGAGCCGCTGCCGGGGGCAGGAAGGGGAGACAGCGGGGGCGAGGTCCGGAGAGCAGGGCCCCTGCCCTGGGCGGGGGGTGGCAGCGGGGAGCTCCCCGCCCGACCTTGTTGTCGTGCCTGTGCCGCAGCTGCCTGCGCTCTCCGGCGGGCAGGGGCCCGGAGGGGAAGGGTGGGGATGCGGGGTGTGCCGGGGGGG
>JANVCC010000068.1:10059767-10089535 GCA_025345505.1 Todiramphus chloris collaris | reverse complement strand
GGGGGGGAGGGGTGGGGATGCGGGGCTGTGCCGGGGGGGAGGCATGGGGATGCGGGGCTGTGCCGGGGGGGGAGGGATGGGGATGCGGGGTGTGCCGGGGGGGGAGGGATGGGGATGCGGGGCTGTGCCGGGGTTGGGGGCTGAAGGGGGACGTGCCTCAGGCTGAGGTCGAGAGGAACCGGGTGGCCTTGTCACGTAGGTGGAGGGGAGGAGGTGCGAATTCCAGCTCTGGAGAGCGTGGGGCATCTCCCCTTGGGTGTGTGGGGCTTGGTACGCACGGGGATGAGCTCCTGTTCTGGTGGCCGCTGCTGTCCTCTCCAGCAAGCTTACGTGCCGGGTTCTCCGGCAGCAAAGAGCTTGGTTTTCTTGTGGGCTAGAACAGTTAAAGTGCAGTTAAATGCAGTTAAAGCCATACCGAGTTGAAATGGTGAAGTGTATGGGCTCATTTGAGCTGTTTGCAGTTTCTGTTCCTCCTTTTTCCTGTGCTGATCCTGGAAGTGCTCTGTGCTCTGCTCAGGCACCTCAGCCTCTGGCCGGACTTAAGCTCCTGTATCCATCTTTAATGTATTCTTCTCTCTTAATTTCCGTGCTGGCCCGAGGCTGACTTCATATAGGTGTTTCATCCCTCTTCTCTCCTGCCAGGCACTGAGAAGATGGCCTCTCCAGGTGCCCCAGGGACCCGCATGACATCCACAGTCAGTATCAACATTTCTACCCCTTCCTTCTACAACCCACAGAAGAAGTTTGCACCTGTGGTTGCCCCTAAACCCAAAGTGAACCCCTTCAAGGCTGGGGGCTCATCAGAGTTGTCAGCGCCTCCTGCAACTGGCGCCCAGCGTGCTCAGATGGGGAAGGTGGGGGAGATTCCATCAGCATCCACATCCCTGCTGGCAGAAGGTAGGTCAGGGCTGGTGTGGCAGATGTGAATATGCCTTTCTAAATCTCAGGGTGTGAGGTCTGTTACTGGCCTAAACATGAGAACAGGGGCATAACTGCTCTAAGTGATGGGTGCTCTTGTTGTAGAGGCTGGCATGTTCCAGAATGAGATAAAGGGATCTTGAAGGACATAGTATCTCTGTTAGGAAAGAAGGCAGGAAGGCAGTCCTGTTTTGCACTGATGCTGAAGGAATGCAATGTTTTTTTCATGGTGTTCCCTGAGTGCATAATTGTTTAACTTCAGTTTCTGGCTAGTAAGTCTGCGAGCAGATGGGTTGCAGGGAAGTTGACCCTGATGGTTATGAAACATTCTGTTCACCTTCTTGTTAATTCATCTCAGTCAGGTTGTCTCTGGCTGTAGAGATCCTTCTCTACAACTGGACTCTGCAATTGCCATCTCTGCAATGGGGATGAAGAAATAACTGCATGAAAAAATGGTGTGGAGCTATCATAAACAGGAAGTGAGACTAAGAGTTTGTATGGCTTGTAGAGTTTTAGACTTTTTCCTGGTGGTTTGGGTTGGGTGTGTTTTCCTGTGTAGGCTGACTTTCTGCTGTAGTGTGGGTTTGGTTGGGTTTATTTTTCTCCCTCCCTACCCCCCCCCCCCCACCCCACTTTTGGTCTTTTCTTGTTTGTTTGGGTTTTTTACTAAGTGTTTAGATGGTTTGGTTTTTTTTTTTATTTCCTGGGATGGTGGTTTGTGGTTTTTTGTTGTTGTTTGGTTGGTTTTGTGTCCCTTAAGAAGCAGAACCCCCAGTTGAAACAGATCAGCATGGGGGTTTCTCTAGAGACCTCTTGCTACTGTCTGATGGTACTTGCTACCCCAAGACTGTGTCAGCGTGCACCTCAGTCGGGACATACCTGTTCAGATAGTGCCAACTGCTGTTCTAAATGTCTTTCTTCTCACTCTCTAGCATAGGCTGCGCAGCACTGATGTTTTCTAGGTTAGCATGCTGTTAGTGTGCAGCTGACATGATGGCAGGAAGACTGGTCCTGTGCTCAGAGGAGACAAATTAAGCCATTTTTTCCATTTCTCAAGTCACAAGGACCTCACTATGTTGGTGCTTCTGGCTCCTAGAATTGTACTGCCTAATGCTGGTGACCTTCACACATATTGTTGGCCGGAATCTTGTGTCTGTAATGCAAGGTCCCATCTTAAGCTTTATGATTTTCTGCTCTATTTGTGTGGATTAGGGATGTGTCTGTCAGAAGGTCTCAAACTGACACAAATACATTATATAAAGTACAAAAGTAGACAGATGGATGTTAATTATTTTTCAATATGCAGTGCAAGTGGAGGACTGGGTGTTGTTTGCTCCACTTCTCCCTTCCTTATAAAGCTTATTATGGAGGAACAAACTTGACAGAAAGCTTAGCTAAAGAACCATTTGGCTTGAGCCTCTGTGTCACCATCTGGTGAGGACTGTCAGCAAGGCATCTGAAGTACAGATGAACAACCAAAATTCAGTCACGAGAAAAATGCATCTGATGGATCCTTCTCTGATGCATCTCTTCAATACTCCTCTCCCTTTTTTTACACACTCCCCAAACAAACAGTAGTATAACATAAAGCCATAGCAATCGGTCTCCTTGTCTTAAATGGCAGAATGGCTAAGTTAGTATTGCTGCAGGAATGTTACATTTAGTACTATAAATCTGGCGTAGTAACTTTGTGAGGAAACTTTTTGTTTGTATGAATAATTTATAAACCAGGTTTTCCGTGCATCTGAAACAACGTGACAGCAGATCAGGGCTTCGGTGTTGCAATGTTCTTTGTCATTTCGATAAACCGAAAGGAAAGCCTATGCAAACTTGATCCCAAACTGTAGTTTCAAAGAAAAAGTAGCAGCCTAGTCTTATTTCCCTCCCCCAGCAGAATTTCTGTGGCACGAGAAATCTTGGAAGAAGTGCTACATACCACTGCAGCTAATAAGATGGCTAATAAGATTTTGGCTTTCATTTCCTAGGGGCAGTCTCATCTCCCTTAGGTTATAGATGAGATGTCCTTGACAGCTAGATATAAAGATGAGACAGTTCCCTTACTGATGGTAGAAGTTGCGTGTGGAGTAGCAGGGCTGAAAACCGTGGTCTTTTGCCCTGCTGCTGGTTGGGGCTGGCTAGGAAGAGAGAAGAGTGTCCAGAAGAAGGGATGTGGAAGTTACACCTCCTTGTCTTCAGTGTTCTTTGCTGTTTCGATGACAAGAGGACAACTTCTCCTGTACGTGGTGGTGAAGGGAAGAGGATTCACATTTACTTGACTGTGTTGTAGAAAATGTCCCTTTTTGCCTGTTCCATATTTTTTGGCAAATATCATAGTCATAAAATACCAGGTTGGAAGGGACCTCAAGGATCATCTAGTGCCAACCTTTCAAGGAATAAATAAATAAGTCATTTAATGAGATGGTCCAGCACCCTGTCAGGCTGAGTCTTAAACCTGCCCAATGTAGGGAAATCCACCACTTTCCTTGGGAGATTATTCCAATGTCTAATTGTTCTCATAGTGAAAAATTTTCTTCTGGAATCCAATCGGAATCTCCCCAGGAGTAACATGTACAAGCTGAGGCACTCTGGTGCCTCCTTAAAAGGGTTCTGGAAAACTTCCTATGTCCTAATCTTTATTGGGCATGGAGACATTTTAGCCTCCAAAAGGAAATCTGCTTTCATCTCCCAGAAAAATAAAGCAGTTTCAGATTCCTCATGTGCGTAAGTGGTAGTTGGTTCAACTTGGTTTTATTTTCCCCACTTGTTTCTTGTAGTGCTTACTAGCCAGCTGCAAGGTGCCAGCTTATCTTCCTGTAGTAATGCAGGCTCTTCAAGATCCTGGGTTGTCTGCTGGCACTCCTTCTTAATGCTGCTCTGTATTCAGCAATCTGAGCAAGGGAAGCACATTCTAGAGACCCAAGAATGAGAGGAGGTGTGGGAAAGGGCACAGTAAGACATGTTTCCCAATTACACCGTAACTATTCCCAGTGACTAATTGCAGTAGCTACTGAGGCAAGTTTATGTGATAGCAAATAGCTGTGGGCCAGGTGAAAGCCAGCCTGTGGAGTTCAGTTGTCTTTGATGGGTGCTGGGGTCCCCTGAGTACTGGGGAATGACTTGCTATAATACCTTGAAGGTCCCTCCTGGGATTTGTAGTGGCTAAGAAATTATCCAAGCTTGCTTTTATTCTCGTTCTTTCCCACAGAGCTGCCACTGCCACCTCCTCCCCCACCTGGAGACGAGGCAAGTTTCTCCTCAAACTGTGCTTTTCCCCCACCCCCACCACCTTTTGAAGAGCCTTTTCCACCAGCCCCAGAAGAAGCTTTTCCATCTCCTCCTCCACCTCCTCCACCGATGTTTGATGACGGGCCAGTGAGCAGAGTACCTGCCCCGCAGGTGAGTCAGGTCGAGGGCAGTATAGGGTTGTTGGCTTTTTGTTTGTTTGTTTGTTTGTTATGCTCTGTGAGCTGGTACAGCTGCTTGCCACTCTCTGACCTCAGCAGCAGGAAGCCCTGAGATCTGGGAAAGCAGAAAGCGCTGACCACTCCGTGGACTGGCATAGGCTAGGGTCAACTGGCCGGGCTACGGCTCTGCGGATGGAGGACCTTGTGTACCTCGTGGACCACGAGTTGAATGTGAGCCAGCAATGCACCCTTGTGGCAGTAAAGGCCAACCACATCCTGGGCTGCATTCGGGAGCGTAGTCGGCAGAAGGACAGTGATTATGCCTCTCCTCCGTGCTAGTGAGCCTGCATCCTGAAGGACTCTTTCCAGTTGGGCTCCCCAGTATACTGTCCCCAGAGGAATACTGATGTGATCCAGCAAAGGGTCATAGTGAACTCTGGGGTTTGGAGCATGTAATGTGAGAGCTGAGTTTGCCTGCAGAAGAGAAGGCCAAGGCAGGGCTTCAACTTCAGCCTGCAATATTTAAAAGAGGGCTGGAGAGAAGACACGGGGGCGCCACAAGAGACAATGGACACAAGTTGCAGCAAAGGAAATTCCTGTTGGACAGAAGAAAAAACTGTTCCCATTCAAGGGTGGCTCAACGCTGGCACAGGTGCCCAGAGAGGCTGGGAAATCTGCATCCTTGGTGATGTTCAGAAATCACTTGGACAAGACCCTGAGCAACCTGGTCTAGCTTGGGAGTTAGGTCTGCTGTGAGCAGGGTGTTGGAATAGAGGCAGATGGTTTTTTCCCACCTAAATCTGTCTGAATTTCTTTGGGCTGTGCACTTTCCCACTGTTTGCAGACCTTGCTGACTCTGCCCTGTTCATCCTCACCAGCTTCCTATCCACTCAAAGCAAGGAGCTGATCTGTACCACAGTCCATGGTGTCAAAGTCTGCTATTGTAAGGGGCTGCATCCATTTCTCTGGCTCTTCTTGTAATGTGCTCTGCTCCCTCTTTCCTCATGGATGGTGGTATAGGTACGTGGCAAGATGAGCAGCATTGATCTTGAGATTGACTCACTGTCCGTAATGTTGGATGACATGGAGAAGAATGACCCCTTCAAGTCTCGGGTGAGCTCTCCAGAATGTCACAGGTGGAAGGAGACGTGACTTGTTTGCTGAATGGAGGTAGTGAGAAGGGTGCTACTGAAGACAAAAATGTCTGGATAGACCATAATGCAGAAGTGTATGTGAAGGCCCAGAAGGCGTAGATCTTGCAGCTTGTCAGGACTGCTGAATATGTAACACTGTGGGAGCTCTTAGCACTGTGGGTCTGGGACAGCTGCTGGCTTCTGTGGACAGCATACTTTCTCTTCCACCTTGCTGATAACTTCCTGTTTCTCTCTGCTGCTTTCCTTTACAGATATCTCCAGGATCCACGGGTTCTCTGGAGAAACCATTGGCCCCAAAAGCCCCTGTGGAAATACCCTCTGCACCCAAAGATGCTCCTCATTGCTTTCCTTCCAAGTTCACTCCAAAGCCAATTGGAAGCTTATCTTTCAAGCCCCCTGCAGTGGATTTGACCCCTGCTCCAACTCCATGGGCAGCACCACAGCAACGCAAGGAGCCCCCAGCACCAGTCCCTCCACCCCCTTCTTTCCCTCCTGCTCAGCCTACCCCTAAATTCACTCCCCCTCCTGTTGCTGGCTGTCCAAAGTCTGGGTCCAAATCAGGTGCCAGTGTTCCCGTGGCTCCCTCAAACTCTACAAGATATCCTACCTCCCTTCAGACTCAGTTCACAGCCCCTTCACCTTCAGGTCCCTCCTCTCGGCCACAGCCCCCCAATTTCACCTATGCCCAGCAGAAGGACAGACCCCAAGTGCAGGAGAAGCCGCGTCCCACAGAACAACCCTCTGCTGCAAGAGACACGGTAAGGGATAGAGCCGTGGTACCAGTGTCTCTGGACAGGCACAGCATCCCTGGGAGTGAAGATGGAGGGTGAGGAGGGAGGATCTGTCCCAGGGGAAGCTCTTGCCCTTCTGAGAGAGAGATGCAACTAGAAACAGTGGTGGAGAGGGCTAGGACTTCATGTAAAGGTGGAAAGAAGCAAGGACAATGGATAGCAGGTTTTTCCCAGGAGAGAGAGGAAAAAAGTAAAGGTGAGAGGAGTTTTGTTAGGTTTGTTAGGGACAGGGTGGGAAGGAGTCTGCCTGTATGTGTCCTTTAGGATTGAATGTTTCTTCTTCCTGCAGCATAGACCCACAGGCTCCAGTGCAGATCCACCTAGGGGAAATTCCTGTCTGACCATGAAGGAGGTGGAAGAGCTGGAGATGTTGACCCAGAAACTAATGAAGGATATGGAGCATCCACCCCCAACAGAGGCTGCTACTTCTGGTGCGTTTCCTAGTGGTCGGCAGTAGGACTAAGGCTGGTGTGTTTTCATCTCTCCTAGTCCCCTTCTTCTTCCATTGACAGAGCTCTGTGGCTTCTGCCGGAAGCCGCTGTCACGAACCCAGCCAGCTGTGAGGGCCCTGGACTGCCTCTTCCACGTGGAATGCTTCACCTGCTTCAAGTGTGAGAAGCAGCTGCAGGGGCAGCAGTTCTACAACGTGGATGAGAAGCCCTTCTGTGAGGACTGCTACGCTGTGAGTCACTGGGATGAAGGCTGATGGAGAGCTGAGCTTGGCATGGTTGCTCTCTCCTGCTTTCCCTTCCTTCTTCCATCTTGCCTGTCTGTGGTGTAGCCTCCCAATCCCCTCTGTTGGATTAACGTGTCTTTATTGTTTCCTCTGGGCTCAGGGGACCTTGGAAAAGTGCAGTGTCTGCAAACAGACCATCACAGACCGGATGCTGAAGGCCACTGGTAACTCCTACCACCCTCAGTGCTTCACCTGCGTGATGTGCCATACCCCTCTCGAGGGAACCTCTTTTATTGTGGACCAGGCCAACCAGCCTCACTGTGTGGACGACTACCACAGGTATGGAGAGAGCACGTGTCTCTGGTGTCTGAGGGAAGGCAGGTTGCCTCACACATGGTTAATTTTGCTTGCAGTGTAGGGTTAAGTTGCCCACGTGATCTCTTGGAGAAAAGTTAAAAATGAGTCGTCACCAATGTACCTTGTAGTAACTAAGGTCTTTTCCCACCTAAGTTTCTTTGTGATTTATTATTCCTCTGCTGCTAATACTACTCTGTGGCAGTGAGAAACCTGCATTGAACGCCACCACAGTGGTGATGGTATCCTCCGTGTTGTTTTTTGTGTGTTGCAGGAAGTATGCTCCCCGCTGCTCAGTCTGTAGCGAGCCCATCATGCCAGAGCCTGGGAAGGATGAGACGGTGCGTGTGGTAGCGCTGGAGAAGAATTTCCACATGAAATGTTACAAGTGTGAGGTAAGCCCGGTGGCCCCACTCCCATCTCACCCAGCGACTGGGCACCTCTGTTGTCTTATCCTGGCCAAACGCTAAGATGGTTTTGAACGAATCTGGAGCATTTTTGAAGCAGGTTCAGAAAAAGATTAGACATTCACACACTTCAGGTCCATGCACAAGGACTATGCAGAGTTGTAGTCTCAACATCCCTAGTGCACCCTCTGTGCATATCGGGGGAAGAAGCTGGGATCACGGAACGTCTTGCTCTCCCCTCAAGTGGTATCTCTCACTAGCACCATCGGAAACAGAGCAGGGAGCTGTGAGCCTTTATCCAACCTGGTAGAACATCTCTGAAATCCTTGAATGTGTTTGCCCTGCTGTTGGCTGTTACTGAGCTCCTGCCCTCTTTTTTTACCCCCTCTTTTTAGGACTGCGGGAAGCCCTTGTCCATTGAAGCAGATGAGAATGGGTGCTTTCCACTGGATGGGCATGTGCTGTGTATCAAATGTCACACTGTTCGTGCCAAAGCAGCGTGCTGATGAGCTTGGATTGGGTGTACCCCTGAGCCCCCTGCACTCAATACTCTTCCTCTCCCCACCGTTGTCCTGTCCCTCTGCCTGAGAAGGCAGAGCGCTGCCAGCGGAGACTGTGCCAGCGCAGTTTACTCATTTAGGATCACTGCTTCTAGACTTCACTCTGCATATCCACCAAGGAAAGACCTCTTCTCCTGTCGCTGCTTCCTAGCCACAGTGTACCCAGGCTGGGGGCTATGATCAAGGTGAGTGCACAATCTGTGTTCCTTCGAGACTCTGGAGGAGAAAGACCAGATCTCCACCACTGCCTGCTGGAGGTGGCAGGAACAACCTGATGACAGGTGTTGGGAATAGCTGAGCATTCTTCTGTTCCATGGAGCCAAGAACGATTTGACCTAAGAGGATGGAAGCCTCCTTCTCGGCGCTGCTTCTGGCTTCAATTTTTATTTTATTTTCTCTTGTGCCACCTCATTATCAGGATGTCTTCTCCTGCCCCCTCCCTTGCTCCTGAGTTAGAGTGTGGAGGCAGAACATATTGGGAATCTCTGTTACTGTTGCTGGGAAAAAGCTAACCTACTCTAGCTTTTCTGTCTCTAATGGATTTTACTGGCTAACTGTCTTGTCACTTTTTTTTTCCTTAGCCAGATTAAACTGGCAATGTTTGGAATCCTACTCTACCTGAATTTGGATTTAAAAAAAAAAAAAATTAATCTTTTTCCTTCCCTAAAATGAATTGTTTCCTGGTGTGGTTTCTGGACAGCCAGGCTGGGCACCAGAGTAGCAAAGCAGTCCAAAGAACGCATGTTTACAAATAAAGACCATCATAAGGATGGGCAGCACAGGGTGAGGAGGCATCTCAGTGTGTGGATGAGGGTTCAGCAGACTGAGGAACAGCTCCCTGTTCCAGTAGGGATTCTTTCACTGCTGCCAGTGAAAGCTGCGGTGTAATTGCAATGTACTGTCTGGGTCTAAGTGTTACTGCACTGAGCCCTGCTTCCTGGACTAGAAACTCTCAAACTGAACGAACCTTTCAGTAACTCCACTGTCCAACCACTGTTTGCATTCAATAAAATCTGGGGTTTTTCCATGCACGTGTCTGCTGTATTTGTTCAGCTGCCCGTAAGAGCTGTTGTCTTAGGCGGTAGAGGATGTATAGTTGGTATTCCACCTAACCTCCAGAGATCGGGAGCTGCAAAATCATCTTTCTTTCTGCACCTTTTGGTCTGCTTTTCAGACTGTTTAGTTTCCTGCTTTTCTGTGCCTGAGGAGTAGCTCTCACTTAAAAGCAGGGGAATTTCAGTACAAGACTGGCACATCAGCTCCATGTGTCCCTGGGAGGTGAGCTGCTATAATCCATTTGCATCGGACGGGAATAAAGTGGTCAAGTTTCTTGCTTTGCCTTAACTACTGCTGCTCGGAAAGTGTTTGTGCGAGATGTTTATGGCTTTAAGCATGATATTGCTCTGGTCACGGCAGGTAAAACTTTCTGGTGAGCATTACCACTTCTACACTTCAAAGTCCCCCCTCCTTGCTTTTTAAACTCCTAAGAGAGGAGGCTGGGTGTGGCTAGGTCCAGTCCTAGTCCCAGACTTGGCTGAGGGTTTATGTTCCAAGGGTTGTGTGTAACCAGCTCTCAGAGTCAACATCTGCCCCTTTCAGAGCCCTGCTAAGGACAGTTTCGCAAAGTCTGTGTTTGATACACAGCTGAGGGAGGCCCTTCCATGGAGTCACGAGGTTCAGAGAGGACCTCCTGGCTTCCTACACTTCCTCTTGGGGAGGAGCCTCAGTGTGGCTAAATCCACCTTTAGTCCCAGACTTGGTCAACAGTTTAGGACTAAAGACTGCATGTGTGTAGTTACTTGCTGGAGTTAATGTTTGCCTGTTTCATTGTCCTGCCTGTGCCTTCCAGTGACAGATGTGCAAAGATGGATAACTTAATAAGGTGACATATACAAGTTTAGAATTGATGCTGATAAACAGACTTGCTGCGAAAACGGAGCCTGAGTCAGCAATACCTGGGTAACCTCTGATGAAGTCAGAGGCACAAGTCTTACCAAGGAAGCATCTGTATGGGGGGAGGAGAGAAATCCAGGCCCAGTGCCCCATCTGGAAAATGGGAATTCTCTTCCTCAGAGATAGAGGACTCTAAAGACTAATTTTAGACCTATTGATGAGGTGGGACTGGGTCATATCTAATGTGCTGATTGGCTCCCAGCAGGTTAATGGTGATATTATTTAAGGGGAAGAGGAATGGAGGGAGAGGGAGGAAAGTCCAAGCTTGCTACACCTGTAGACTCCTCCAGGTTTGTTGGTACAACCTCTGGCAATTAAGCCTTGTCTCTGGCTTTGTTGATACAACCTCTGGCTATAAGCCATTCACTTCATCCCAGCCACCACAGTAATTGGATTGGGTCATAAAACTGCCAAACTGCCAGGTTGTGCAACTTCCACCATCCGTGCTGTGTCTTGCCAGATGAACAGAATGCTCATCGAAGCCCCTGCTTGTTGTCAGGTAGAGGAGAAGGGCACTAAATGTGTTCTGGCTGGTAGAAGGTAAGCCCTTGAGCAGCCTGCATTCCCCTCGCACAGCAAGCCAGGCAGTTTTCCCACAGCTGCTGTGGCTGCCAGTCTGGCCAGGTACTGGGAGGACCAGTCTGAGAGTCAGCGGCTGGAGCTCCCTGGAGGTCCAACCCAGCTACTTCTGGGTCTGGAAGTCAGCTGATGGTAAGTGTGGACCAGCTACCTGAGAACGGTTTGCATCTGTGTGTGAGGTGACTGGGAGACCAGGGAATCCTGGGGGCAGCTGCTGGGTAAAGCCCATGTCTAAAGTCTGTCCCTTGAGGTCTTGTGTGCACGCACAGAAGGTGTCCGAGTGCCCAGCACTGCAGCGGGGCTGCGGGCCTCGAGGTCTGCAACTGAGCCCAGCTCAGGCTGCAAGCTGTGGAGCCAGCTCCTGTACAGCTGCTGTGAGACACTAGGGGGATCCATAGTATCTATCTATATCCTGCTAACATGGTTGTCCTGATCAGCCAGAGAAAGGGTAGGATCAGGCTGTTGGTGCTATGCTTGCATGACTGCTGTTTTCTGCCTCTGGCCAGTCATGGACAGTGTGTGCACGTATATACACACGCACATAGCATATACATGTATATTTTGTGTGCGTGAGCGCCTGCTCAGACTTGCTGCTGGCTGTGTCTGAGGACATGGAACTGAGCATCCTCTTCTCTGTTCAGGAACTCCCACCAGTTGAATGTGGAAAGGACAGCCCTGCTTAGAGCAAGGCCAGTCAGAGCAGATTGCTCAGGAATGTACTCTGGTCAGCTTTTTAATACCTCCAAAGGTGAGAACTCCACAACCTCTCTGGCTAACAGCTCTTAACAGTAAGGTTTTCTTACCTTCAGATAGAATTTGTTGTATTTTGATGTATGCCCACTGCTTCTCCTTTCACTGGATACCACTGAGGAGATTCTGGATCCTTCTTCTTCACTCTGTCCCATCGGGTATTTATAGACAATGGTAAGAGCCACACAAACTTTCTCACCTTGAGGCTGAACAGTCCCAGCTCTCTCTGCCTCTCCTCGTATGTCAGATGCTCTAATCCCTTCAGAATCATAGTGGCCTTTCATTGGACTTGATCAAGTAAGTTCCTGTTCTTTTTGTACTGGGGAGACCAAAACTGGACGCAATACTCTGGATGTCTGGCCAATGCTGAACAGAGGGGAAGAATTGCCTCCCTCCAGTTACTGCTGATGCACTTGCTAATGCAGCCCAGACACTGTTGGCCTCCTTTGCTACGAGGGCACATCACTGGCTTAGGTGCAATTTGCTGTTCACTGTGACCTGCAAGTCCTTTCCTGCAAAGCTGGTTTCCAGCCAGTCAGTCCCCAGCATGTAACTGGTGTGTGGGACTACTCCTCCCCAGTTACAGAGCTCTGCATTTCTCTTTGTTCAGCTTCATGGGTCCCCTCTCTTCTTATTTCTCCTGTAAAGGTCCCTCTGACTGGCAGCACACCTGTCTGATGAATCAACCACTCCCATTTTTCTATCATCTGCAAGGATCAGGTAAAGTTGATAAATCTCAATCTCATGCCAGCTTCATTCAGGACTCACCTTCCTGCCTGGATCTCCGTCCTGTAGCGTTACTACCTATAGGTGAATGTTAATGGCACCTATTACTAAGAATGAACTTGCAGATATGCTAACAAGATTCACAGTAAAAGCTTATCTTGTTAGATGTATCTTGCTAGTTCCGGTGACTCGAGTAGCTGAGGTGTGTGTATACTATGGTTGCTTTTGTATACTCTGCTGCTTCTCATGGTGAACAGAAAGCTGCCTTCTTCCTTTAAACTGCAGTTCTTTAAATCTCAGCTTCTTAACCCGTCTGTCATTTACGATTAAGCAAGACCTTCCCAGGAGTAGGAGTGTTAATTTACAGCCTTAAGAATTTGGAGCATTATACAATTATAGAGACACCTATAGCTCTCTACAGCAAGTACCTGGTTGCTGAATGGCTAGCACTCACCTTATTCATCAACCTGGACACAGCTTAAGTACTGAAAAATAAATCTTGAGGTGACTACACTTCCCAAGTAGGAGAAAGAGGAGAAAGTCTTAGGAACATCAGAGTGACATTGTTTTATCCCCCCCTACCACCAGTCTATTCTGCAGAGAAAGGCAGTACTACTCACACGTATTTAATCAAACTACAACAGTAGCTTCTAATATTTCTCATGGTTTAGGAATAAACACAGGAGCTGTAAAAAGCTGGACTTGCCTACTGGATGGCTATAGCTGCAACTGGTATTAAAAGATCTGAAGTGACCAGCTGCATCTGTATCCTTTCATCCTACTGCAACTTCATTTCCACATTAAATTTGCAGTCAAATGAACAAAGACCATGAACTTGTAATACATATGCTAAAGTAAGGGTCACAGTCACATTTGAAATAAGACAAAGAACTCCAACACAGCCTGCTCTGAACACAGCCTGCTCTGCCACAGGTTTATTTACAAAATAATATTTACAATCTCAGATAAAGCTCAGATAAATAATATTTCCTCCACAGAGAAGGAGTAAGACAGACCACCTACACATTTTTCTGTTACAAATACCCAATCCGTCCAAACAAGACTATTCTCTCTTCTAAAATGAGGCAGAGAAAGAATAAGTACCTAAAGGGTTTTCTGACCATGGCACAAGTAAAGATATTAAGCAGGTTGAAGAGATGGAAATCCCCCCACTGAAGTGTGCATGTGCAAACCATCAACGTGCTGAGGTTACACGATCAAAAGTTACAGCAGAGTGTGCTGCTACTCCCAACTTCTCCTCCAAAGACAATACGTCATGAGTTGGTGTTTAAGGCAAGAATAGCTGAATTAAAAAATATATCCCTTACCAGCAGCCTTGTGGAAGACTAAACACTTTGTTTCTGTTGTAAAGTAAGGAAGACAGAAGGTTGCTGAAGTGAGAAGGGATATATGCCAGGGAGGGAACAGGCGTAATTGCTACACGTCTGTCTCCCTGTGCACGTTCCCTGAACGTCCCAGTCTAGCTCAACCCTCATCTCTGCTCTTAAGACATCATCCACCACCCCCAGCTGGCTTTGTATGTATCCTTATGTTTCCATGTGATGTACTGAAGGTCTGGAACTCCAGTATGTGGACTACTGGGATTACTTAGTGCTGCACAGAATGAACTACAGAAGACAGGGTTGATAGTTTCTAGGACGAGTGCTCTGAAATGTACTGATGGCTGCTGTAGAGCTATAGGAAGGAGGAACAGAAATGAGAGCAGGTGGTGCTGCCTCATGAGCCTTTTCAGTTCTGGTTGTTTTGCTTTGCTTGTCTCAGTCACTCATTTGGAAGCAATTGCCATAGGAATGATTCCAAGTGATATCTGGTAAGAATGGGCATTTAACAAGCTTACAAGAGCAATGACTGATCACTCTTTAAAGCCTTGGATGCTACACAGGATCCTCTTCTGGTGGCCTGGAAGTGACACTCCCATCTGTTTCAGATCCCTGAAGAAAATGGGGAAAGAAAGGAAAAAAATTAACTGCTGCTCCTTTTCCTTGGGGACTGGGATATGGGTAGGGCAGAAACAGTTATCAAGCATTACTTCAGAAAGCTTCCCTTCCCTCAGCATCTCCTACTCTGCCTACCTTTTCTCTAGAAAGAAGAAACTTTTAGATGTTCCTGTTCTTTCCTGGCTACCTCTGCCCACTCAGTCAACCAGTTTCCCCCACCAAATGACTAGACCTGTGCCTAAATCAGGACGGTGTTCATGTCAGGCTTGTGATAGGGACGATACCTCAGCCCTTTAGCAGGTCTGTCCCTGTGCTGTGCCTGCTCATTTGTTTCGTTTAACTGCCCTGCCTGGAGCTGCCTGCATGTCCCTGAGCCTGCAACAGAACACAGCTGTGGCAGCAAAACAACTGACCTGAGTTCTTCTAAGGAGACCAAAAGGACTTTGCTCTGTGAGAGAACAGTGCCTGGCTGATGTGTGTGGGGGAATAGCACTAGCCCCTGGGGAGCTGAAGGAAAGAAAATTACGCAGTTTTACAAGGGTGGGGAGACTGTCAGGTTAGAGACCTGTCTACCATCTATTGGTTCCCCTCGCTGTTTCTCTGATGTGAGTTCAAAGCAGCTTAGGCCCCTGAAAAGCCTCAAGCATGGATGGTTAAGGACTCAGTCTCACAGTCTGGGCTGATCCCAATTCTTCTGGACTGATTCTTCCTTTTATGGCAAGAAGCCAGTCCACTCCCCTTTAACTAAGTAGAGAAGGACGAAGAGAAGCCTTCCAAGTAAATACAAGTGCCTGTTTAGATAATACAGGGATGGGACAGACACAGCTATTTTTAGCATAACCTGGGGTGCCCTGTGGGAGCTCAGCCCGCTCTTACTCAGCAGTGAGCTCCAGAATGGACTCCATGGTGTCCAGGCCAGCAGTGCGAAAGTTGGAGATGTAGCGCTTCATGCGAATGGATTCCAGCCACTCGGGGATGGACCGATAGGGGATCCCGTCAGAGCCACTGCAGCTGGGGAGCCGGAGTGTCACCCTAAAGACAGACAAAACCCTCCTTAGCCAGGCAACTACCTTCAATGGCTATTATTGTGAGATAGTAGATAAGGGGTGGGCGCCTTCTGCCAGGGGTAGGGAAACCTATCTGCACTCTGCAGAGTGAGGTCAGGCTGCCCAGGCCATGCGCTCTGGCACCACGAGAGAGATGACTACTATCTTTTGCACACAGAGCATTCAAGGTACCTCTTGCCATCCTGCATTGCTAGCACTACCTCTCCGCTTGCTGGAGGAAGGGAGGTCAAAACCTGGCAGCCAACCTCTCCTCCTCCAGCGACAGCCTGCTTACCTGGGATCAAAGTCTGCAACGGGCCGGAGGAGCTGGGGACTTGACATGAAATGTTGCAGCTGTGCCCGTATCTCCTGAAAATGAGGCCGCCGTAACCGATCGTGCGACCAACAGCTCTTCATGAGATCATAGAGGATAGACGGGCAGTCCACAGGCGGGGGGAGCCGGTACCCCTCCTCTAAGCTTTTCATCACCTGCACAGAGACCAGAAAGAAATCTGTCCCAGAGCACAGTGGGCAAAAGAGGAGCCAGGACCTCTATGGGGCTGGGAGCAGGAGGTTCACCACCTGGCACCGTGTGCAGCCAGGGAGGAGTTGAGGCAGATTACACGTGTAGGAAGTAGGGTTTGGGCAGCAGAGCAAAGGATCAGGACGCCTAAGGGATGTCAAAAAGTGAAGTGGCACGTGCATGCACTTTCAGTCCTTTACTAGCTTAGCTCCCATTTGCTAGTGAGGGCATGTGTTCTGAGAAGCAAGGACCAAGTGATCCTGGCACAGGCCCAGTGAGAAAAGAGAAACCAGACTCTCAGGAATAATTTCAACAGCATGTGCTAACCTCACAGATGTCCTAAACCTCAAATGAGATAACATAATAATACTAAATATGATAAATACATATTAGCATTTTAATTAAATATATAAAATTATTATCATAATAAATATACATAATACTCCAGAGACAGAGGAAGGAGAGAAAGAAACCAACAGACAACATCTTCAGATCCAAAGGCCTTGGCTGAATTAGTTAGTCTTTAATTTGTCTCATTGCTGTTGCCACCTGAACACAGTTCAGAGGCCCAAAAACATAATTCCCTTGACTTGGTTGCACTGATTTTTAGCAGAGAGTAAGACATAGTAGTTGTGTGTTCAAAAGAGTGTCAAGGCTGCAGTCTGAGGGAGATCTACAGAAGCTGGGACTACGTGCCTTGTTTATTTTTTTAAAGCGGCACTTGAGCTCAGGGCCTCTTACCTCTTGATTGGTCATCTCCCCATATGGCTTATCACCAAATGACAGCACCTCCCACATGACAATTCCAAAGCTCCAGACATCACTGGCTGATGTGAAAATCCGATGAGCAATGGCCTCTGGGGCTGTCCATCGGATGGGAATCTTACCACCCTGTGGAAGAGCAGAGACACAGCGTATCCAGCAGGTATCACTGCGCCGTATTTCCCCAGTGCTCTGATGAAAGGAGTTTACAAAGTGGTTCAAAGACTGGGCCCACTTCACTTGAAGTGTTACCACCCTTGGGGAAATTTCTCAGAAGGACAGAAACATTCCTGGAAAGTGAATGAGCTGAAGCCCCTTGTTCAGTCGAATGCTACACAAACCCACTGCTGCGGCAGTAAGAGCGTCACAGCGGTCACAGCCCTACTTCGAGTGACAGCAGACATCAGAATCACTGGAATTTTCACTGAAAAGGACCTTTCTCCAGGCAGAGAGGGACTTGTGTCTCTAGTCCAAACCCCTGATCATAGATCATAAAGCTAGATTCAAAGCTAGTTTATTTAACTGAGTCCAAAAAAATCAGACCTCTTATTTTGCTTCTCATTTAAAAACCACAATCCCTCTGAATCTTTTAGCAAACAAAATCAATCCAGACTCCAAACAGAAAAGTACCACCTTCTGAATCATCCACACTGTGACTTGCAGTTTCCATCCCAATCCTCCCTTAGCCTCCTGTTTCCTGCTGTGAAGAAATTCTGCCGTTCTTAGCTGTCAGAATCCCAAGCCCTCTGAGACTACAGTTCATTTACAAGACTGAGGAATTGTTTTTGCGTTACCTTGGTTTCATAGGTTCCCTCTGCATCATTCTCCAATATTCGGGAAAGGCCAAAGTCAGACACCTTGCACTGAAGACTGCGCGTTACCAGGATGTTGCGAGCGGCCAGATCTCGGTGCACATAGCTGTGTTCTGAAAGGTAGGTCATACCAGAAGCTATTCCCTGCAGCATGCTCACAAGCTGCACAGGGCTAAATTTTTCCTCATTTTCCTGCATGGAAGAAGAAGCGAGAGAAAATCCTGGTCAAGGGATGTGAATCTGCTTGGTTTCTAGTTACCGGCCTTATTAACTTGCAAAAGTGGGCGTTGGTGAACAAAAAAAAAGAGCAATGCTGCAGACCAAAGGACCCAACAGGTTCTCACTAAGGGACTGCTGGTGGTCTCCAGAGTCATCATTAGGCACCTGCACTTCAACTACCAAAGACAGCACTCTGGACACCGAGCAAACTGGATGGCATCAAGCTTCAGCTGCTGAGACTGGAAATGTTAATGAGCAGAAATTAAGTGCATGTCTGGATCTTATTTCTAGTCATCTTTTAGGGTCCTAAATCCAGCAGTACACAAGCCTATTACAGACTGGCCTGTCTCACCCGGAGGAAGGTATCCAGTGCTCCATTCTCCATGTACTCAGTGATGATCATCATTGGCCTCCCTGGAGGAAGACAAGATGGTGTCAGCCTTTTGGCAAATCTCCTGCTCTTGCTCATCAATGCTCCCCACATTGCCCCAACACAGGGAACCAAATCCAAGCCCAGCCAACATCCCCGCTCCGCTGGCACAGCCAGCTGACCCTTTTCCTTAGACCTCACCCAATGATTCTGCATTCCTCCTTGGTTCATACATAGAACCTGACAGCATGCCTTACGCTATCCCAACTTCTCACCCACCCGCCAACCCAAGAACACCTCTTCTAACACTGGCTCGTGACTCTGTTGGAAATCCATACCTCTCCTCCATTCCTCACTCTCTGCCAGAGGCTAACAGGACAGTGCCTGTCTTCTCCCAGCAGTCTCAACGACAACATCCTCTCTAAGCAAGGCCCGACAAACACACCAGTTTCTGCTTTCACTGCAGGACTCTCTCTGCTACACACTCTTACTTTTGGTGACAACTCCTTCCAGACGCACAATGTTTGGATGATTGAATTGCCCCATAATCGTTGCTTCACGCAGAAAGTTCCACCACTGTGAGTCTGAATATGTCGACTTCAGGGTCTTGATGGCAACCACAATACGTTCCTTCCCTGGAAGCCGCAGGGACCCACGATAGACCTCCCCAAACTCCCCTGAGGACAACCAGATGCAAAAGGTCACAGCTGAACTCAGAAGCAGGCAGCAAAACGTCAGGGTAGGGGAACTGAAAGATGGGGAGAGTGACAAGTAACTCACCCTCTCCAATCACATTCTCCATAGTGACACAAGAGATGTCCAGTTCCTTAGTGAATTCCAGCACCCCTCTGCTGGGGTCATCGTACGGTTGCAGGTCCACATAGGGCTTCAACCAGACCTTCTCTATAGTAAAGGGAAACAAAAGAGCAACTTAACCTGTCGACTCTTTGGACAAGCTTTGTAAGGCAAAGCTACAGAAGCAGAGGTGAATCCATGGGGCTCTGACAATGGCAGTAATCAAATCTACCAAACATATGTTTGAAGACCAGAGCTGTTAAGGGAAGAGGCAAATTACTTCAGAAAATCCATGCCAGTGTCTGGTTTGAAACTACTGTTTCTTTTAATTGTTCCCAAGACATTCCCCAGGCTTCTCCCTAGTTCTGCTACCCCTCTGAAGCTCACCTCGATCAAAGCCTGAAGTATTGTAATCTGGCCGTGCTTGCCTCCTCCGAGCCTGCCTGGAACACAAGAAGCCATCGTGAGAATAAAATGGTCAGCAGACAGCAAAGAGAACAGCAAGACTTCCAGGGTTTCTGCCCTCATTAGTCAGGGACAGAGTTCAGGGAAGCGCAGAGCGAAGTGGCAGCAGACACTGCACTGCACTGCTACAGTGCAGCTAGCAAGAAAATGCCATGCTTCATTTAGAAATGGAGCTTTGTTTCCATGCAGGTAGTTTTGTTGAGCCTTCTGCTTGCTGAATTACCAGTGAGTTTCTATTTATTTTATGTTTTCTGTACACTTTCAGTACAATACCTGATCTTCTTAAAACCAAACAATATTAGCCGTACAGATATTTAGAAAGGAAGTAGAATTTTCTATCTGGGTAGAGGAGCACTAAAGAAATGGTATACAGAAAATGGTTTGAAATGATGGAAACATGTATTGCTCAATTAATTGATCAACAGCTATAGAAATGATTGTACCATAACAATATTTTCATACATCTGTCATGGTAACAGTACGATAGTGCTGGACTGTAACAAACTGAGAAATCACCACGTTTTCCTCTGTCCTCTGCAGCAAGCGTTGTCTTACAGGCATATCAATTCCTCCAGTCCTGCTGATCAAAATCACTTACTGGCACTCATGCCATCTTGCTGCAGCACACTGCTCTCACTCTTTCTTCTCTAACTAACTTCTACCTTTTCAATACTGTGTGAGAAATCAGCCCTCCCCACCCTTCTCAAGCTCCTATAGATCAGTTATTCCTATATCTATACCTTTTTCATTACCAAAAATCAACACTTACTTTCGCCGAAAGATAAAAAGTCCCAGAACCAGCCCAATAAATAGTAGAACTCCAAAGATAATAGAGACTATGACTCCACCAGACAGAACTCCCACATCTGCAGAAACAAAGAGAAAGGCCATATCATTTAGAAGAGAAAGAACTGTTTGTCTGGAATGTAGCAACCAGCTTTGACCAGCCAATGGTATTAGGTAAACCAAAGCCATTTGTCTCCCAGGCAGCAGAGCCACCAGATTTGAGTCCTATCATACTGTCATTCACGTGCATGGAGCACCTTCTGGTGGCATGGAGTTGACTTTATCTACAGCTTTGGTCTTCTAGTTGAGTAATTTATCCCTCTCCCTGATTTCCCTCTCCAGCTGCTCTTAGAGATCGCATTCTTCTTCCTGCTCAGTAGAGCAAAGACATGATTTACTTCAGCAGTCTAACTTGACTCCCTCCTTGTTTACAAAATTAATTTTCCCCTGGGGCTGGTCTTTTGCTTAATTACCTTGCCAGAAGCCACTGTCTGCTTCGGATTTTTGAAACAACCAAGTGCTGACTTACGAACTTGCAGTCTAACATCATATTCCTGCTTGCTCAAAACCAAGCACCAGGCAGTTTCATGTTTTGATTGGATAGCATTCAGATACCATTCACATAACACAGGCTGTCTTCCTCCCTTTTAGATTCTCAAGCTAAAGCCATCCATTTCCATACACTATATTTGAGTCCATCAGAGGAAATGCTAAATGACCTCTGTGGTAGAAGTATGTGTTTTTAAACCTCATTTCCCAAAACTTAAAGAAATGCACAAAAAACTTTAAAATGCATTAATGAAAAGCATTCATATCCATATCTAAAGAGAATCTGTATTTGTTTACTATTTCCCTTAACAAAGAAAGAAAATTCCTAAAGAAACTGTTTCAATAAATGAGCATGTATTAAAGCAAGGAACAGCTTGTGTGACACGGACGATTGCATATGGAAGTGTTTCCTAACATCCAGTCCCATGGTCAGCACCTGTAAAGCCTAATCAACACTTGTTATTCTCACTCAATTTGATGCTGACTCATCCCACCAAAATTATTAAAATCACCAGCTTACTTAAGCAGAAACCAAGAGGCAGAGCTAATGTCCTTTTCTGTTAGAAGCAAATAGGCAGGAATTGCAGGGTAAAATAATACCTTTTAGTACTAAAATGGACAAGCTTATAGGTACATCCTGCACTTCTGCAGGAAATTAAGGGTTCCAAATTCTCAAATTCAGATTTCAAACAATTGTATCTCCCTGCAAATCCTGTTCCACTAATATCCCTAGACCATTGCAGATAAACAGTACTTCAAATATTATCAAAGCAGAACTCCCATCAAATAAACCTTTCTGGCACTTCTTCCTAAACCCTTTCATATTCAAAATGTCTTTGTCTTGGCACGATGAGGTGATCAACTTTTATTTAAAACAGAGCATAATCTCAATGGAAGTATTCTCTAACATGTTCTTTTATAATCGAAGCCATCTAAGGTACATGACAAGCTAGTGTTTTCCACAGAACCTTTATGGCACATTATTCTACTAAAGATCATTCACATCATCCTCATTTGGCACCGCAGCCTCACGAAAATTTTACCAAAAGCTCCTGGTGTCAAAAAAAGCCCAATCTTTAAATTATATTCCAATTATGGTATCACAACTCCTTATCAGCTTTTACACAGCTACCGTAGCTATTTAGTGACACTACCTTGCCTTCTTCCATGTCCTCATTTCATTGCAATAAAACTAGCCTAACGCATCACTTCAATGGATGTACTTGTAAAATTATCCACAAGGTCAATAGGAGGGTCTGTGAACTAGATGAAGAGCTGGTTAAGTAATTTGCCAGTACAACACATGAACTTGAGACTGATGAGTTCTGAACAGGAAAGTACAATAAGATTTTGTATGACAGCAAAGAAACTTGTTCTACATTTTTACAAAGCAGCAACCTTGGCTCTGGTGACAAGGATCTCAGGAGTGCGATGTCTCTACCTTACAGCTAGCAGAACACAAAAAGAAATCCATGTACCATATGAATATTCAATCTGATAGAGAGGTGAGTTTCTCTCAGATGAGATACCAGTGGTTGTCCTTTACCTGGAGGGAGGGTGCGGAATTCCTGCTCTGGGGAGTAGGGCCCGGGCCCAAGGGGTGTGATGGATCTCACACGAAGCAGGTAGGCTGTGTCTGGCTGTAGGTCTCTCAGAGTGACATTTGGCTCAACAAGGTGCTTCACTGTGTAACGTGCCTCCTCTCCCTGCAGAAATCAAACAGGGTCAAGTAATAAAGACATGCTGAACTGAGGACACTTCCAGCCCTTTGGGTGAAAGGTGGGAGAACAAGTAAGGCAGCCCTCACCTTCTCAAAGAACATGACCTCATACTCCACTGAGGTCCGGCTGCGTTGCCGTGGAGCAAGCCAAGAAACAGAAAGACTACTGTCATCTCTCTGTGTCAGGATAAACTGGGATACTGTCACTGGAGCTGAAGGAGAGAGAACAGAGAACATCAGGAAGAAATACAAAAATAATGCAAACTAGACCCTCTCTCCACCAGCAGACTTTCCCTGGTCATACCGTGCCATTGGAAATGACTCTCGTTGCCACTGCCACTCCACCTTTCCTTTCTGTGGTGAAAGGGAAATAAGGTCCCTGTTTGTAATTAATTGTTTTCCTTGAGTAGTATCTTTCTACCCCAAAAGTGGAAACGTAACTTTGTGCCCTCAAAACAAAATTACATTTAATTCAGCACTGCACTGAAAGTGCTCGGTTTAAAACACAAACGTTACGATTTTATGCTCTTTACAGCAGCAGTAACACAACAATCCTATGTGATATATGAATGCTGCTCCATTTCATAAGGGAACAGTGAAATCCAGTGCTCAGAATTTCTCAGCTGACTGCAGATGCGTGCTGTTCATGCATAAAAAGGGAATTCTCAGCCTGCAAGGACTGGAGTCAAGCCTGATTCTCCTCGTCCTTCATCATCACTAGGAAGTGATGAGGTGAACCAAAAGTAGCTCTGCTCTTCTAGCTCAGAGTTGTGCTGCCATCACACAGCAGGAAGAAAAGTTGCATTTTGTTACTAAACCAGAAGCTGGGGAAAGGACCAAAGGCTGTTGAGCACTGCAATGGCACTTTTATGTAATCACATTTCATAGCACTCTGGAAACTACTCGCAGAACAGACAAACTAGCCAGGCTGACGCTAAACTACAGAGATGTGTCAAGAATTTGCATGGTTTTGACATCCTCGTTTCTCCACACGTTCAAAGTTGTTTGTTTCGGTTTGTGGATTGTTTTTTGGGTTTTTTCCCCAGTTTCAGCAGGGTTTCTTCATGTTTGGTTGGGTTTTTTCAATAACCACGTCATGGGAAATACTTCACGCCACAGCCCCCGTTCTTCCCGTCACACAGGTAGCAATAGAGGCTGGACTAGCGTGTGACAGGGAGGGCTTTGTCCTCCTCACCTCAGCTAAGTCTCTGGTGGATTCATAGGTCTTGGTGGGTAATGATTACTACTGCTTTGACTTCCAAGGAATATGACTGATGGGCTTTACATGCCAGAGGCCAAGACACCTTAGAGTCCTTATCATACCATACCAACACATGTGGCAGACAGAACATGAAGAAAGTTTAAACATTCACAGAGATTCTTCCTCCTTTTCCTGATGAACAGGAAGAACTTCTTTCTGCTTCTGCTAACCTGCATGTCCAACTGTGACCCAGACAGCTGGAGAAGTTCTCTGTGGAGCAGGTCCCATTCCCGAGACACCATTATGGGCTTCCACAGCAAATGTGTAGTTAGTGTAAGCTTCTAGGCCGTCCACATCCACAGCAGGTCTGGTGAGACCAGAGGCACTGGGGGAGAACACCACACCAGCCTCACATGGCTCACATGACAGGAAATGGCAGCGCCGACAGAAGACTGTGTAAGTCAGGTCCTTTCGCCCACCGTGGTCGCTGGGTGGCTGCCACCACAGACTGAGCTGGGTGCCAATAAGGGAGAAGCTGACATTGCGGGGAGCTGAGGGGGGACCTAAAAGAAGCATGGAAGAAAGTATTAGAACCAGCTGTCAATACTCCCTGTGGCAGTTCCCCATCTGCCGATGCACTTTGAATGGAGCCCTCTGTCTCCTCAGCACCTCCCCCTCTGATCTCTCATCCCCATTTCCCAACATTTCGTTTCCTCCCATCTCCTTGTTCATAGAACCACAGAATGGTTTGAGTTGGAAGGGACCTTTAAAGATCATCTAGTCTAAGCCCACTGCCATGGACAGGAACGTCTTTCACTACATCAGATTGTTCAAAACCCCACCCAACCTGACCTTGAACACTTCCAATGATGGAGCATCCACAAGTTCTCTGGGCAACCTGCTCCAGCATCTCACCACAACCATCATAAAAAATTTCTTCTGTATGTCCCATCTAAATTTACCCTCTTTCAGCTTAAAACTGTTGCCCCTTGTCCTGTCACTGCAGGCCCTGTTAAAAGGATTTCTCAGTTCTTCTTATATACCCCATTTAAGTACTGAAAGGCCACAATAATATCTCCCTGAAGTCTTCCCTTCTCCGGACTGAACAACCCAACTCTCTCGGCCCTGCTTCATAGAAGAGGTGTTCTAGATCTCTAATGGTTGTTGTGGTCCTCCTCTGGACTCACTTTAACGGGTTCACATCTCTTTGGTACTAGGGACTCCAGGGCTGGATGCAGTACTCCAGGTGGGGACTCACCAGAGCAGAATAAAGGGCAAAGAATCCCCCTTGACCTGCTGGCCACGCTTCTTTTTGTGCAGCCTAGGGTACAACTGGCTTTCTGGGCTGCGAGTGCACGTCGCCAACTCACTGTCCAATTTTTCACCCACCAGTATCCCCAAGCTATTCTCTGTAGGGCTGCTCTCAAGAAGTTCTTCCTCTAGTCTGTATAGTTACTGTTCTTTCTTTCTATACGTGACTCACGGGTGCAAGCAATGTTCTGGCCCTCCGAAGGTGCTCGGTAGAAGCCTGCATTGCAGGAACAAGATGTAGCCCCCGGTTCACTGGACAAGCTGTTGGGGGGGCACTTCAGGCAGCGTTTACTCTCCAGGGAGTGCCGGTAGAATCCTCGCTGGCAGGCTGTGAAGAGACAAACAAGTCAACATAACATCAACAAGAAACCGCCTGTCAGTTTTGTTCAGCTTCTTGAACACTCCTTTATCTGCTTGGCTTTCTCCCATCTTCTTAGCTCACAGAAATATTTAGGACGGAAGGGTCCTCTGGAGGTCACCTATGCCACATATCTTCTCAGAGACGATAGAGAGGAGATGCAAACTCAAGACAGGATCGATATTATTATAGGACTTGTAGACTGAAGAAGGGGGATCTGATTCCTCATGGATGCTGTATGAAAACAGAAGCTGGTCAGCCACAGAGACTTCAACATAAACTAAGAGCTTAAACTGGCAAAGGAAGTAAAAGAGAACAAAAGGAGCTTCTTCAAATATATCAGTAGTAAAAGGAGGAATAGGAAAAATGTGGGCCCACTGCTGAATGAGGTGGGAGCACTGATAACAGAGGATGCAGAGAAGGCAGAGTTGCTGAATACCTTCTTTGCTTCAGCCTTTACTCCTAAGACCAGCCCTTGGGAACTCCAGACCCAGACTTACATCCAATGTAAGAGAGGAAGCCTAGAAGAGGGAAGACTCTCTAGTCAGTGAAGAGCAGGTCAGAGATCAGTTATGCAAACTGAATATACACAAGTCCATGGGCCCCGATGGGATGCACCCAAGAGTGCTGAGAGAGCTGGTTGATATTATCGCCCTACCACTCTCCATCACTTTTGAAAGATCATGGCAAACAGGAGAGGGGCCTGGGGACTGGAGGAAAGTCAATGTCACTTCAGTCTTCAAAAAGGGCAAGAAGGAAGATCCAGGACATTACAGACCAGTCACCCCCCCCTCCATCCCTGGAAAAATGATGGAGTGGCTCATTTCAGAGGCCATCTCTAAGCACATGGGAAAAAAAAAGAGGGTTATTAGGAGTAGTCAGAACAGATTTACCAAGGGGGACTCATGCTTGACTGATCTGATAGCCTTCTATGATGTTGTAACTAAATGGATAGATGCAGGGACACCAGCTGATGTAGTTGACCTTAGCAAGGCCTTTGACACAGTCTCCCATAACATCCTTGTGGGAAAGCTCAGGAATTGTGGGATACAAGAACAGACAGTGGAATGAATTAAGAACTGGCTACACAACAGAGCCCAAAGAGTGGTGATCAATGGTGCAGAGTCCACAAAGAATCATGGAATGTTATGGGTTGGAAGGCACCTCGGAAGATCATCTGGTTCAACCCCCCTGACAGAGCAGGACCACCTAGAGCAGGTCACATAGGAATGCGTCCAGGCAGGTTGTAAATGTCTCCAGAGAAGGAGCCTCCACAACCCCTCTGGGCAGCCTGTTCCAGAGCTCTGTGACCCTCACTGTGAAAAAGTTTTTCCTTATGTTTCTGTGGAACCTCTTATGCTCCAGCTTACACCCATTGCTCCTTGTCCTATCATTGGACATCACTGAGAAGAGCCTGGCTCCATCCTCTTGACACTTGCCCTTTATGTATTTATAATCATTAATGAGGTCACTCCTCAGTCTCCTCTTCTCCAACCTAAAAAGTCCCAGCTCCCTCAGCCTTTCATCATAAAAGAGATGCTCCACTCCCTTAATCATCTTTGTCGCTCTGCACTGGACTCTTTCGAGCAGTTCCCTGTCCTTCTTGAACTGAGGGGCCCAGAACTGAACACAATATTCCAGATGAGGTCTCGCCAGGGCAGAGTAGAGGGGGAGGAGAACCTCTCCAGCTGGTGACCTGTAACTAGTGGAGTCCCCCAGGGATCAGTGCTGGGTCTAGTCCTGTTCAACATCTTTATCAACGACCTTGATGATGGGACAGAGTGACTTCTCAGCAAGTTTGCTGATGACACGAAACTGGGAGGATGGGTTGATTCACCTGAAGGCTGTGAGACCATTCAGCAAGATTTGGACAGACTGGAGAGCCGGAAGGAGAGGAACCTAACGAGGTTTAACAAGAGCAAGTGCAGAGTCCTGCACCTGGGAAGGAACAGTAAATGCACTAGTACAGGTTAGGAGGTGATCTGCTAGAGAATTGCTCTGTGGAAAAGGACCTTGGAGTCCTGATAAACAACAATCTATCAATGGGACAACAATGTGCCCTTGCGGCCAAGAAGGCCAATGGTATGCTGGGGTGCATTAAGAAGAGTGTGTCCAGCAGATCAAGGGAGGTTCTACTCTGCCCTAGTGAGACCTCACCTGGGGTATTGCATCCAGTTCTGGGCTCCCCAGTTCAAGAGAGACAGAGATCTACTTGAGAGAGTCCAACGGAGGGCTGCGAGGGACTGGAACACCTGCCTTACGAGGAAAGGCTGAGGGACCTGGGGCTTTTCAGTTTGGAGAAAAGACGGCTGAGAGGGGATCTAATGAATGTCTGTAAATTCATACTGAGAGGGGATCTAATGAATGTCTATAAATTCATAAGGGCTGGGTGTCAAGAAGGCAGGGGCAACCCCTTTTCACTCATGCTTTGTGACAGGATGAGAGGCAATAGATTCAAGCTGGAGTACAGGAAGTTCCACCTCAACATGAGGAACAACTTCTTTACTGTAAGGGTTATGGAGCACTGGAACAGACTCTCCAGAAAGGTTGTGGAGTCTCCTTCTCTGGAGACTTTCAAGACCTGTCTGGATGCACTTCTGAGTCATCTGCTCTTGTTCTGTCCTGCTCTGGCAGGGGGTTTGGACTTGATGATCTTCAGAGGTCCCTTCCAACCCCTAACATTCTGTGATTCTGTAAACCCAGACTGGTCACAACCTTGCCCTTCAAGCTTTCCACACCATAAATAAGACCTGTAACTACTACCTCCAAGTCCTTGTACTCCTCAGGGTCCTCTGCTTGATGACTTCATATGGGATAGCCACTAGCCTTTTGAGTAGAAGCATTTTTTTTTATTTCGAGTGTTGTACCAGAGCATCCCTTAGCAGGGCCTTGGGAAAATCTAGATAACTATCAGTTCACCTAACAGCACTGCATGTAATGGGCTATGGAGGTAACACAGACTGCAAGAGAATAGGTGCCACATGCTTTCTATTTCTAGTCCTACAAAAATGAACAGCCACATCTTTCTCTAACAACTGACACTCTGTTTTTTGCTGCATTACTGCCAGCTTGATCTACAGAAGCACCGGTCTGTCTGCCAGTTATCTCAAGGTCAATGCTTCACCTCTATGGATGTTCACCAAGGAGAAAATGAGTGAGGAAGTTTGAAGTAACCTGTGAATGTAACAGCTTACCAGCCTGTACTAAAAGAATCTATCACATGTTCGTAAGCTAAAGAAACAAACAACCTATCGCTGATCAGATGGTTGAGGAATGCATACACTGCTTCTCTGTCACAGTTATCACCTTGCACTTAACTTGAGCGTTGAGGGAATGATCTTTTTCATACAGCACTATAAAAGCAACAATGTCCTCAGGAGATCCCAATGGAGAAAGCCATTTGCTCAGGGCCTGGCACAAACGGCTTTCTGCGGTGGAGCACAGCATAGGAGATGATCATTTATCAGACAAAAAGCAACCCAACCATCCTACTATGTGACACGGAGGAGCACGTGAGGGAACTAAAAAACAGTTCCACCAACAAAGGCCAGGCAAGACTCCTCACCATCAGTCTCAGGAGAAGTCACTATCTTCACTGTACACTGAGACTTCTCTCTAGATGTCATCAGAGAAGTGGGTTCATCTCATTCCTACTGGTCCCCCTTCTTGCCCTGGGATGGCAGGCAGACTGTCCCATTAGCACCGGCTGATAACAGCTTGCACAGTAAATCATCACACGATCATTTGGTGATACTGTGACAGTACATGGGCCAAAAGGATGTGCAGCAGTGAAGCCTAAAGAGCACAGAAAGGAGAAATAATCACAAGCAGTAGGAACAACCAGCACCTTCCAAATTCAGGCAGTAGCACAACCACTCAGGGAAGTCTATCACTGAGCTACAGTCATGCAACTGTGATAGCAAAGCCATTAACAGCAAAGACTGTTGAAAGAATTAAAAGGCTCAAGCATTGATTGTCACCAGCCCAGAGATTCCATTTATATTCCAGATCAAATCATCTCCCTGAGACATAGGCAAGAAGTTACTTGACCTGTAGGCTGCTCTGGACTGAAAGCACTTCTACATGCTGGAGGGAAGATGAAAGCTTTGTGGCCTCCTGACACTTTGCTCCACCGTAAGATTTCAAAATTCCTGACACTGGATAGGTTTGGATCAGGGGAGCTTTGAGAGCACCATGAAAACCAAATGAAGCACAGGGCCACAGTCCTGTACAAGACAGAGGTTCTGATGTGCCCTGGGTGATACTACCTGCTCTGAATGTGATGACATATTATCAGGCTGAGACAGTCAGCAAGTACATGAGGAAAATCTGAGGTTGGGGACCTTTGCAGGAACAGTTACCTCTGACTCCGAGAGGGACTCTGTTCCTGCAGGCCTAAGCTGCGGTACCACCCCAGCTCATAGCCCACATCTGCTTTACCCACGGGCGGAGCCGAGCCCCTTCAAGCAGGAGAGCAAGGAGACGGCATAAACCCAGCAGCGACCCTGCGGGCACCAGCCAGCCGGGCTGGGACACATCACCCAAGGTGGCGAGCAGAGCAGCGAAGCAAAGCAGGGCAGGGGGTGCGGGCAGGGGGTGCGGGCAGGGGGTGCGGGCAGGG
>JANVCC010000068.1:10030638-10059757 GCA_025345505.1 Todiramphus chloris collaris | reverse complement strand
CGGGCAGGGGGTGCGGGCAGGGGGTGCGGGCAGGGGGTGCGGGCAGGAGCGAAGGCGCCCAGCCGCCTGCCCGCCCCAGCGCCGGGCTCGCTGGGAGGGACTCGGAGAGCGGGGGCAGCCCCCGCGGGCAGCAGCCGTGCGGCCACCCAGCCCCGGGCCGGCGGGCCCCGCAAGCCCAGACCGGCCCAGACCCGCGTCCTGGGAGCGGCGTTCACGGCGCATCCCGGGAGAAGCCCCGGGGCCCGACAGGGAGCGGCTGCGGCGCCTCAGGGCGGAGCCCCCAGCCCCGGCCGCCCCGCCCCAACCCCCCGGTGACCGCACCAGGTGCCGCGCAGCGCTTGGGCCGCCCAGCAGCAGCCAGCGGAGCCCAGGCGCCCGCCGCGCCGGCAGTGGCCGGCAGGGGGCCCGGGCGGGAGGCTGCAGCAGCCGCCGGAGCCGCGGCGCCCGGGCCCGCCCCGGAGGCGGTCTGGAGCCCTTCCCGGAGCGGCGCTGCCCCGCGAGGGGATGAGGCGGCGGTGCCCGGCGGGCCGGGGAGCCCGGCTCCCACCGCTGCCTGCCTCCCTTCCCTGGGGCTCGCTGGGCTTCGAGAAGCAGATGAGCGGCTGCCCGCGGCTCCCCCCGGAGCACAGCCGGCAGTCCCAAGTCCCGCCCAGCCCCTCCGGTCCCCGGTTCCCCCGGCCCCGGGCCACCCGACGGGAAAACCCGGCCCGGGCAGGGCCTGCTCGGCACTGCTCGCCAGCCCCGGGCGGGCAGGGAGGGCGAGGGGGCCCCTCCCGTCTCACCGGGAGCCTGCCCACAAGCACGGAGCAGCTCGCAGGAACCAGACCTGAGCTCAGCTCGCCTGCCCCTCTGCAAGCAACCAGAACATGGGCAGGGCCAGCCTGCGTGTTCACGGTAAATCACATACTGCAGGCGGTTAATCACGGAGCTCTGCATTTATCAGCAGCAAAGTCTGCGATGCTGTGGGAGGCAGAGATACAACGCTCTGGGCAGGCACAGTTGATCTGGGATCACGGGATCCTGAGCCATTATGTAGCCAGCAGAGCTTTTATGCATCTCGTAATGCACTGAGAGGTTGGGTGAACTAGTTAAGAACCTCGACCTCTGGCTTTCTGTTGCCTCCTGTCCTGTAACAGATAACAGATTCTCCACCCTCTCAACGAGGCAAGAGCCCAGCTTGCTTTTGGTTTCTACTTCAGGCAAAACTTGGAACCAGAAGACACTACCAGAAGGTCTTCTTCTATCCTGTCCCCCTTCACAGATTTGAAGAAGTCCTTCCATCTTCTGAGGACAAAGCAGAAGCTGTGACCCCAGACTTTGTCCTGACCCGGATTGGTCCTAGTTCTTTGCACAATGCCTGCTCTTTTCCACTGAGGAACAGGATCCCAAGATAACCACCAGCAGGCAAACAACATTCACCTTCTCCTCTGATCCTCCAGTAAGGCTGCTCTGGGCCTGAAGCACCTTTCCCTCCCCCTGCTAGGTTCTCCCCTCTTCCCTTCCTCTCCTGCGAGACCTCCCCAGTCCCTACTCATCCTACAAAAGATATTTCTGGCTGCAGCTGCACTTGGGCGGAGTGGGATAAAAGCACAGATGTAGAATGAACCTATGCTGTGATAGCACGCAGGGCTTGTCCAGGCATGACAGCTTCCCTGCCCCTTCCCAGGGGAGTGCTCTCAGGAGGGCGGGGAGAGCTCTGTAGCACCTAAGTGGAAAAACTGGATACGCTGTGCAGGAAGAGGGGATTGCTGGAGGGACGGCAAGGATCTTGTGCTTCAACCTTCACCAGCTCCCCAAGCAAAATGAGCAGCAAGAAGTGGGGATTCCTAGAGGCACCAGATCCTTGTAGCAGAGCAAAAGCAGATGAAAGCAAAGAGACGGGACACCAGCTGACCCTAAGAGCAGTGTTTGGGTTCCTTTTTCTATACACCTTAGTCTTGTGCAATATGGCTCTAACAAGAGCAGAGATGAGCTTTTACCTCCCTCTCTGCAGTAATACATATCCCCCCAAACACCACACACATCCTCTCCCTCGACAAACACACAAAGTTGCTCCAAGAGGCTGAATCTTGTCTCCTCTGAGACAAGAGAGCAAGCAGAGAGGCTTGCACTGCTCGCTCCCACTACCCTGGCTTGCTCCGTGGCTCCAGTACCAGGGTGACTCTTAGGCTTGCTAATTGCTCTTCCTCAGAAATGAGCCAGGCACGGATGGTATTGTGCAACACACTACGTGGTTTCCCATAGCAGAAGAGCCATCCCAGTCCAAGCAGAAGGGGACACAGAGGAGAAACTTGTCCCCCTCCAGCTCTCAACTTCCTCGTCACAGGACAAATACGCTGCTCCGTGCGTCTGACCTGTCTGCCCTGAGAGAACAAGGCTGCCATTTAAGGGTTGGGAACCAGTTGGTGAATGAGTCAGTGTCAATCACAGTTACAGCTCGCAGAAACTAGCTCCAGAGTTGAAGGTTCCTGGATGAAGCCCAAGAGGGAGTGGAGAGGTGTGTGCAGGTCTTACACCTGACACAAGGAGAAAAATCACAACCGAAAGAGAGAAACTAAGGAGGGGAGGAAAGGTGTAAGATATCTCTTGCCTGCCCTCTGTGCCTGCCACAGGTGTAGAACACACCAACTCTGATCCCACTTTACGCTTACAGATGCTCTGATCTCTAGGGCCCTGGAACCTCTCCCATGGCCTACAGCCAGTGTCTGTCTGCATACTCACCTACGCAGCTCCCATCCACGTCCTCAAACCCCACAGCACAAATGCATCGGCCTACTGGTACCAGCCACTCCCCGTCGGTGCTGCAGTGCATCCTGGGGGGAGAGGCCACCTCTTCAGCTGCATACTCCACACAGACCCCAGGCACTTCTGTCAGCCCCTCCGAACCCGCCAGCGTCTCTGGAAAGCGGGCCAGGCCCCGCACTGCTTCCGGACACGTCTTGTAATACACTCGGACAGACACCATCGCCACGCAAGCCCCAGAGTTCTGGAAAGCCAAGTAGAAGCCCCGTCGAGACAGCTTCCCAATGGGGCACACTTCTGTGTTCAGCTGCATGGTGCCCGATTCGATGTCTCTGCTTGTGAAGCTTCGATCTGCTGCCACAGTGTTGAGCTAAGTGAAAGAGAAAAAGACCACAGGTTTAACATCTGAGGAGGCGGCAGCACTAAGACAGACATGCCTCTCAAACTTCTTGCACATGAAGGGCTTTTAGAGGCTGTACAGTCAACTGCTTCTAATGCCAGCGCACTGTGTGCTTTCTTTGCACTCAGAAGAGGTTAACAAGAGGGTATGCATCCTTTCTTGCCTCCATACTTACCACCACCTCCTTTTAACACCTTTGCAGTCCTTCACTGGTCTTATACAGTACCCTGTGTTCTGGGTCTCTGATCTCAGTGGTCTTTAGGAACTGCCCCTAAAGGAGCAAATCTCTCTTTTGTGGCATTTTATTTTGTTTGCAAATTGTATGCACTAAAATCACAACACCGCTTAGATTTGTGCTTTTAAATTGAGCAGTGAATTACAGCCACCTGTTTCTAGGCTGTACAGGATGTAGATCAGAACATCTACTGCAAGGTGTTCCTCATGCAGAACTCGGTGTATTTCAGTGCTGTAGATACTTGTGTGAAAAATGCTGCCATGGTCTTACATTCCCACTGCCTCAGCAAACAAAGGATGAGAGTGAGAGATGCTTTCAATGCCTGGGCAAACAGGAAAGGCTTCCATGACATCATGTCATATGGTAAAGTTGGACTGCAGGTGGAGTGACCTTTCCTCTCGCAGAGCCTGATGATGGGGTGGCCTTTCTTCTCAGAGGCAGAGAGCCTGATAAGTGACCCTTCCTCCTGCAGGCCCCTCCCCACTGCACAACACCACCCGCTCTGTGTAGCTGGATGGCAGATGAAAGGATCTGCACAGCAGCTGCATCTGGCAGTGGGATCATAAGGCAGGCTTAGGAGTTGTGGAAGTGTCGCACAAATCCCCTGCAGGGGATGCTGGAGGAGCACTGGGGGGGGAGAGGAATCAGTTACCAAAGTCCTGCTCTGCCTGTGGTAGCCTTTACTGTTCTTTGTTTTCATCACATCCCATTTAAACCGCAGAGGAAAGGGCAGCCAAATAATTTGGGTCTATGGCTTCTTTTAGGACAGAACTGGGTTACAGAATTTCCTCTGAAAAAAAGCTGAGGTTCCCTATTCTCCAATTCAAATGCTTCCATGGAAAAAGGGCAGTTAAAATACATTGGTGCTAAATACGTTCACATAAGGGAGGATTTCATTATAACAAGCCATCACCTCCACTTTTAGAAAGCAAGGCCCTGTATCTCCTAACGTTCAGAGTAAGTGATCAGGAGCACAGGATTCCGTTCATCACTTGGTCTAATCTTGCTTTATTACCTAAAACAAGTCAAATTCCTTTGGTCTCTGCTTTACTATTTCTAAGAATTGGTGTAACCATCTAACACTGTTACAACACCTTAGAATCCTTACACACGTGGTGCCCAGTTAAATAAGTGGTTACACAGAATGCAGGTCTGATCTCATTTGAAAACTCCTGTGCCTCCTGTGGCAGAGACTGCTCTGAGCATCACAGAGGGCACTGGGGGTAAAGTTTATTCCAAGGACAATGCTTACTATCCACGCCCCTCCCCAGATGCTCTTTCTCCTGTTCTCCTCCAGCCAGCAAGACACACCTAGCTTGAGCTGAAAGATATGACTCAGTCTTCACCCCCACCCAGCACTACGGACCTTGATGAACAGCGGGCGGCGGAACTGGATCCCAACATCTTGTTCAGACTCCATGTAATAGAGATTGAAGGTCTCTTTGCAGGTCACCACTTCACCTTTGAAGCTCTTGCAGTCCCTCACAGTAAACTTTAGCTCCACATAAATGCGGGAGGCTGCCTCACCCCGATAAATCCAGTTGGTGCGGAGCCAGTGATCGGTGTCACCCTCGGAAAGCACACTGCAGTCCTGGTACATATAAACCGGGGTGCCATTTATCATCTGCTGCACTTCACTCCACTGCTCCCAGGGTAGAAGAAAACACACAATGTTAGACAGATGTGAGAAACAAGTTTCACTTCAAATATGACAAAATCTTGCCTAAAAGAACTATTCCCATACAGTGTTCAGGGCTCAAGGTCGTGGCTAGCTTTTTAGCTAGCACTGACCAAAAGCTGCATCTGGCCTAAAGCCCCATATCTGCCTGAACTCTTTATGGAAAAGGAGCAAAGAGGATACTGTAATTATGATCTGACTTATGCCAAACTGAAGGAAACCACTGTGCCCAGACCCCTGAACATTCCAGTCACCCTACACTGACTCCAATGTATTTCATTCATACACTGCCTCATCTTAGACTGCTCCCACCTATTGGCCATCTCTTTGCCACCATTTACATCCAAAGCGTACAGCAGGACATGCATACATACATACATCAGGACTATTATGGGTTCCTGAAAATAATGCACAGCACTTTGGCATAAGAGAAAAGGTGGCTCAACACAATGGGAAGGTTAACAGAAGGACTGTGCTAGAGCATGCACTCATTAATTTGGAGTTCACGCTTCTTTAAGTGTGATATTGTGCGAACCTTAATTTAACTATTAAAACTCACTTGATTTTCCTGACATCATACTAGGTTCTGCTTCTTCCCCAGGCAAATGCTGTCTGAGAGGAATACTCAGGCCCAGGTGGTTATATGACTTCATTGATACTGTTTGAATCCAGTAGGGTTTGATATATACTTTAACATACACTTTTGCTCAATTTTATGTGGTTCTAGTTTTGTTCCTTCACCACAGGTCAGATGCAAAATGCAAAGAACATTCACTTTGGAGCAAGTCACACATGAGAAATGAAAACTTGGAAAGCAAGGTTTTGTCCACAGGGAAAATCTGCTTAACATATTAGATCCTCCCCCCCACCATGCTAACACTGCCTTTCTCATTATGTTTTAAATGTTTAATCCAATTAAATTGAAACAAGTGCCCACATAGGTATTGGCACAAGTTTAAGCATCTTGGTTTTAAATCGCACCCCAGGTTAAGATGCAATTTAAACAAGTCCTCGGTGTCTATATTACTCTAAGCTTGTCAAGTATCATGGGCCGAGCGTGAGAGTCACCCATGTCTCCAGCACAACCCTGCAGCCTCTCTCCTAGCTTCTGATCCAACAGACCAGGTCACTTTGTTAGTGGAATACAAGAGATGGACCCACAGAATGCCCAAGGAGGCTCTGCTTTTATGCCATAACTTAGAGCAGTGACTTGTGCATGATTCCTGTGCAGCCCCACTCTGAAACTGTGAGCGCTTTCTCCAAGTTCGCAAGCCCTGCTGATAGCACGAGCTCGTATCTGGCTCGTTTCAGCCATTTACTTAAGCACCTACGAGCAGTCTCCTCCCAGGAAGTTCTGTGGATGGTATCTATGTGTCCCTTCTTGTTTCCTTTCTCTCCATGTAATTAATCTCCAGTGTTACCCCACCTCCTTAATCTGATCCAGCTGGCACAAACCTGCACCACACAGGATTTACGCTTAGTTCACTTAATGGAGGTGAAAGGACTTGGGATATCAAAAGAGAGAAACAGACTGATCAATCCCAGTTGATCAACCAGGAGGCAGCCACTTAATCACCTCTTGCACTACTTCATTAAAAATATTCTGGAACACGCTGCAGAACTGAATTTACAACACATCCTGAAGTATACGGGGCATGGTTTAGCAGCGGACATGTAGAGCAGGGTTAATGGTTGGACTCCATAATCTTGAAGGTCTTGTGCGACCTAGATGATTCTATGAGTCTATGTTTAAATAGAAGTTAGAAAGGAGAAAAAGAGCAAAGTATCTTCCATAAGAAACTGCTAATATTAGGGCTGCCTTTCAGAAGCATTTTTCCATGGGTCTCTGCCTCCACTCAGCTGATGAGAAAGGCATAATTGCATTTTAAGGCCGAGAGCTAGACAAGTTTCCATTAGCAGTTTATCCTAAAGCAATACCACAGACAAGTGTCACCAGAAAGCTACTTATAGCATGTCTCACTGAAAGACATGAGCTGTTGTGATGCCCTGAATATACCATTTTCAAAACTTCAGCAATACAGAACCAAAGTTTCATTCTCAACAGCGACGACTCTAGCAGAAAATTTCCCTTTAAACTTTACTGCTGGAAAAAATCCAACTGCTAGCTCCTATATTTCTTAGCTCATCTCAGCCCAGCTTCTTCCAGACTGAGCTCTCGAGGGCACAGACACTTAGCACTGACTCTTGCACAGTTTCACATGCAGTGTGGTGCAAAGAAATAACAATGGAGTCAGACTGGGTTTTTCTAGACTGATGGGTAAAGGAAGTAAAATGAGGATATTATTTATGCTAACAATACAGAACTATTGTTAAATATGCTTATGACTTCATTATTCAGTGAAGCTTTTAAATTCAAAGTAGTAAAGGAAAACTGTTACATACAACACTTAATGAAAGGGTGATGAGTCCAGAAGCTGCTAGGCAACTGTCTCACATCCTCAAAGAATCTGCTGCAAAATCAAAATGTATGCCTCTGATTTTTAATGTAATATACTTAATAAACATCTGTGGTAAAGTCTGGCTCAATCAATATTAATTACTTGGCTTTCCAGCTTGTCTGCCAGTGACACTGAATTAACCTCCTTTGATAGCACAACTTTCTATCCATTTCATTCCAGACACTGTATCCTTGCTCCAGTCATCAGTTAAGCCACTGGATGGGAAATATTCTTCTGGAAGTGGGGGACAGTGCAAGTCAGACTTCCTCATTTTAGCAGTGAGAGAACTGTGGTTTTATGATGCTACAGAAACTCATGAGATTCAGAATCATAGAAAGAATTAGCGTGGAAAGGATCTTTGGACATTGCTAATTCAATTCCCTGCTTCAAGCAAGCTAAGTTCTTAAACTTTTTTAAATTTTATTCTTTAAACCTCCTTTTAAACTGTTTTAGATTTTAATCCCTTTTTAAGTGTAAGTTTCAAGTGTCTTTAAACTTCTAAAACCTTTTCGAACTCTTATTAAAAAGTTGCTAAGAAAACAAAAGCCAATGCATTCAGGAGAGTGCCATAAATGAGTAGCTTGACTTTCTAAACTGTCTAAGGATGTAGCCATTGGATTTGAGAACAAAGGGTGTTCTGCACTTCTCGGAAACTCATATCCTAACAGAGACACTTAGTTCCACAGATTTGTTCTTAAAAGTCCCGATATGGTGGTATAATACAGAGCAAAATAATTCCAGCACAGCAACTAATGTTAAGTGAATGACAACCTCAAAGCCAGAGTACTATCTCAGTCATCTCAGAACACTGCAAGTTTAGAAAATAGGGAGGCAACTTTCCTGCCATTGCCAGGTTGAATTCAGTATAAAGAAAGCGGTGGTGGAGACAAGCTGTCTTTATGAAGGCAGTTCAAAACTACTTGAATGACAACCTGGAAGGGCACCAGCAGATATTTGTAGTAAACAGCAATGGTTTGGTCTGCCATGTGAGTAAAAATCCAAAGATAAGATAAGGTACATGCCTTTTAATATCTGCCTTGATCGGCTCTGCATTGATTATACAGTTTGAAGCTCCGAAGGCCAAGGAAGGCTTATTCAGCCTTTTCTACAAATAAGCCTTCTCTAGGTTAGGTCTGTGTCAAGGAGCCTATCTAGGACACCCTGTGATTCCTCCATCCATCCGTGGGCTACTCTTCCTAGGATCCACCATAAGATGGAAACAAACTGAGACAGTTTATCTGCCTTCTTGGAGCTACTGTCTCAGCGTTTGCAGGCATCAGTAAAGTGGTCTCTTTGGTTTTAGTTTTTTTCTATGTGGAACAAAAGCCCAACAAACTTTTTATGATGGTGAATACAAAGTTCATCCTTGCTAATGAAGAGGTGGGCTACCAGTAACAGAGACAGCAGACTGTGAGAGTCCTGCAAATCCTGCTCAAACTGCAGTCAAAAGATCTTGTGGCTCACAACAGTAATGCTATCTCCAGCTTGCCAGGAACTTGCCCTGTCTCTCCTTTCAGAGAAAAGCCTGCCTGCTGTGACCTGTATTTCATTTGATTTCACATTATTTAGCAGAGTGGTTTCCAATCTGTGCCCTGCAGACCCCTGGGGAAGGGCACAGAGAGATTTTTAAGAGACTGACAGAAGGCAAGCATCTTGCCAATAGGCTTGAAGTTACTAAACTACAATGCACATCTCCACTGCAAGAAGTTAGGAGTTCATATAGCGAAAACCAGTAGCTCGTTTGACTCTGGGTTAGAGACTTGCACTGAGATTAAAAGACCGGCTGAGTTAGTCCAGCCAGCTACAGCATACCTGTGCTTAGCGAGCGCATCTCTTTCCCATCTAGTCTGCAAAAGAATTCAGAGTGCTGTTAAAATGCATGAAATCTCTTCCTGAAAAAAAATGCAGGGCCCCAAGACAACAGTCTTTTTCAGCAACAATATGCCACTGTTGCGTCAAGCCTGAATCCACCTAGCAGAGAAAGCACCCCGAACGGTTTTTGTTTTCTTCCCCTGGCAACACTTTTGCCCGTGGAACCTCTGACTTTTGTATAGTAGCATTTGCATGCTACCGTGACCAAAAAAGCCTTCCTGGAATAGATTCGGAGTTGAAGGCAGTTGTATATTACAGGATCAGCTGTACCAGGTTCTTAGCATAGTGCCTCGTACGTAAGCTTGTGACAACAGAGACATCTTGCTGCTACCCGCCATGGGATGATGAACAGCTTCTCTTCAGCCAAAATGCATCCAACAAAAAAAATCTGTCAGTAGGTAAAGCTAGACCAGCCAGTCAAAACCAGCAGCACCACAGTGGTGCTTTGGCAGTATTCCAGAATGAAGTTTCTGTGACCCTTCACTGAAAGTTTCTCAATACTCTTGCAAGTTCTTCTGCTGATGACGATGATGAAAGAAGTGTGGTGACATCTAGACACTTCATGCATCCTATAACTCTAGATCTGAGAAGAGCAAAGAGGCTGCTTTTATTTCTTTCGTCATTTGGCAATGGTCAGGGAAGTTTGATTTAATCACATCATCACAGAGTCTTTGGCACAACTGAACACAGAAGTGATGTTTACTTGTCTGCAGTATCTTTCTGGGTGGGATGATAGATTTTTTTTTTTCCCTACAACGATCCATTGATTATTTTCAGGGAGGAGCAACTGCATTATGTAATTACTTGTCCTTTAGGGCACTAGCACAGAGGTCTCCATCCCACCCATCTCCTTCCAATTTAACTTGTGCTCAGGTTATTACAGGAAGATAAGGTGCTTAGGTGAGCCACAGAATTCCAGCACATTGATTACAGAACCTGTTTATCAAACACAGGTTCTGCTGTCTGTTCATTCTCTGGCCACATTAAGGTCTTGCTTGAAAACAGTTCTGGTCACAACAGATGCTACTAGGTGAGGGATAATGATACTCTAGTGCAACATTTCACCTAGCTATTTTGGAACACTTGTTCCATATATATCTATTTTGCTAACACCACTAACAAAATCAGTAACTACAAAAAGAACAGAAGTGGAAAATCAGATGGTGCATCTTCAGAATTCATGCCTAAAATTGTATTACTGATAAAGGAAATGTTATCTCTCGTTATTTTTGCACTGCATTGTACAATGCATAGCATCCATTATAAATAGAAGTGTGGTTTGGGTTTTTTTCCAGACAAAGGGCCTTACATGGTGTGAGTTATGGTTTTGTATAGTGTGTCAAGTGCACTTCCAGTATTTACAGACAACCTGGGAAAGGAGTCTGATGGTGATGGGCAGTACCTGCTCTCTTTGCACAGGTTCCTTTTAAAGATGGATCAGGTGGAATCCCAAACAGGGACAGGATAATTGTGCCTTTTCTTTGAGATGATCAAACCTGCCTGGAGAAAAGAAGCTGTAGGAGATGGCAGCATGAAAGTCACAGTGAGGAGCTAGCGGGCTCCAGGTCAAGCATAGGGAAACCAAGAACTAGGCCTTAGAAACGACAAAAATAACTTCCCAGGAAATCAGAGGGAACGGTCACATTTTTCTGCAGTTCTGCCTTTGAGATGGTAAGAATCACACTTCAAACCATAGGTCCATCCAGCAAGAACACGGCAAGCAACAAAAGATATAAAGCCTTTCCTTTATAGAATCACAGAATCATGCTGTTTGGAAGAGACCTTGAAAATCAGGTCCAACCGTTAACTAGCACTGCCAGGTCACCACTAAATCATGTCCCCAAGTGCTGCCTCTACACGTTTGAAATACCTCCACAGATGGTGAATCCACCTGGCCAGCCTGTTCCAATGCTTCGCAACCCTTTCTGTTTAAAAAATGTCCTGATATCCAATCTAAACCTTCTATGGTGCAACTTGAGGCTCTTGTCCTATCACTTGTTACATGGGAGAACAGACCGACCCCCACCTTGCTGCAACCTCCTTTCGTGTAGTTGTAGAGAGCGACACGGTCTCCCCAAGCCTCCTTTTCTGCAGGCTGAACAACCCCAGTTCCCTCAGCTGCTCCTCACAGGACTTGTTCCCTAGACTACTCACCAGCTCCGTCCCCCTTCTCTGGACACGCTCCAGCACCTCGGTGTCCTTCTTGTAGTCAGGGGGCCAAAACTGAACCCAGTATTCGAGGTGTGGCCTCACCAGTGCCAAATACAGGGCAACCATTACTTCCCTAGTCCTGCTGGCCACGATATTTCTGATACAAGCCAGGATACTGTCAGCCTCCTTGGCCACCTGGACACATTGCTGGCTTATCCTCAGACGGCTGCCAACCAACACCCCCAGGTCCTTTTCCACTGGGCGGTTTTCCAGCCACTCTTCCCCAAGCCTGTAGTGTTGCATGGGGTTTTATAACCTGCCTGCCTGCAAACTCAACATTATTTTGGCTGGTATTATATTAAAAAAATGTTTTGTGTTTCATTTTAAATAGCCTATTAGTCTTCTTGTAGAACAATGCTACAGGCAGAATCATCTCAAAGCTCCAGCTGTCTTGTGGTGCTTTTGTGTTGACATGAGAAAGATCAGTGAACCTTGTCCACTCTCATTCAACAGCTATAAAAGGGTGAATCAGCTTCCTGAAGCTGCTAGGAAACACTACTATCCTCACTGTAGTGCCTGAGCAGCCATGGTGATGTCATGGTTGTACAGCATCTCCACTTCGGCTCAGAACATGGTTTTTCTGCCCTTCAGGTCACAACACCGAGTGCACGAGCTGTGATTGCTACTTGAGTCTGTGGCAGTGACTTCATCCTAGGCTACCTGGTTGGTGGCTCACACAATCTGGCCTACGATACAGCTATTAATTTACACTTTACATTGTCCCATCTCACCTTTTTTTTTTTTTTTTTTTTACTTCCTCGTCTCACCCCTCTGAGCAAAGTATATCTGGATATGCACAACATTTGTTTTTCCTTTACTCACAAATCCACACAAAATAACTAATTTTCACTTAACAGTGTATCATCAAGTATCTCCACCAGTCTGCACATCAACAGCAGCAGGGCATGTTAGGATATGACCCTGAAGCCAGAGCTGTTCCCATTTCCAGTTAGTTACTGACTGTACAAAGCGTTTGTCTTATATTTCTATACAGATCTTGTTCACCTGGAAGAACTTATCCCCCATGCCTGCTGCTTAAGCTGAGAGCAGCCTGAGACATATTACTGCTTCTCTATTCCACGTTCAGAGGTGATGACATCCCTTTGAGTTAGATCTTAAAGGACATCCACTGCCAACAGCTGTGGAAAGAGATGCACCTAATAGCATTTGTGATGGTTATTTTTCACATCACCTTCAGATGCTACAAAAAGCTGACTGGCCGAAACTCACGTCAGGTAAGACTGAGTAAGATACCAAGAAGCCTGATTAATTGAACTGCCCAGGTTTAATGAAATAGGATTGTTCATGATAGTATTTGAGAAGTCCTTTTTGGACAGTTTCAGTGATTTTTGAAATCAGTTCACATAGCCAGGCTGTTTGTGCATCATGGGGAGCCTTAAAGAAATGAGAGCAAGTAAATTCTGGACTCCTGACACCTTCAAAGTGACTGTCATTATCTCTCTAATATATGTCAAAAGATAAGAATCTACCACTAGTACTGTAATACACATCCCCATGCCCAGCTGGTATTGCTGTCTCAAAACTTCAAAGACAAAAAAAATTATCAAGAAATGTGTTAGATGATGGCGGGGTGGATGGTGGTGGTAAGGTAGATAAGGGAGTGATTATAGGAACTACAGTCTGACTTACGGGCCTGGTTTCCAATAGCAGCCTAAAATGAGGGAAACACAATCTACACAGCTCCTACAAAGCGAGCTAGCACAAACCTTGCAGCAAATAAACTTCTACAGATACTTTACCTAAAGTACAGGCCATTTCACTTACAGACTACATTTAAGCCTAGGCAAGATTTCCCTGCCAGTTAATGCACTCCACAAGCCCAGAAAAATGACCCATGCTATCCAAAACTGACTGGTCTACAGCTCAGTGTTCTTAGGCTAAGTGTGTGTTAACAGAAGCATTGTCTGCACTGGATACAGACCAAGCCTGGCCATGAAACAATCACACATGGCAAGCCAGCTCATCCATTGTCATTGGCTAGAAGTGGGGAGAAAACAAAGGTGTAATTCTGCCTCCGCAGAATTATCCAACCTCTTCTGAGCTACGCCTCGGAGACCTTGTCCATATAAAGCATGAAAATTCCTCACAGCAAATTCCTCCTCTGTGTGATAAGCATATTGACACAAATCCAGCTCACATGTGGGAGATCTTTGGCATCTGAGGTTGGGCACAGGTAGCAGTGTTACATGAAATATACCCTTCCCCTCTGTCTGCAATACAACTCAGATGTTTTCAGCCTGATACTAATCAAGCTAGTCAGCATTCATCTTAGCTCTTTTGTCTCAAAACAATTCTGAATTAATCCCAGTTCTCTTTCGAACATTTGTGCATGTTTCAAACATCTTCTTTTTGGAAGAATGGTTTCAGAAAAAATGGTTCAAAGTTTAGATTCCAAGAGAATTTCCTATTGTTCTGCTTTTGCTTGTGGCAATTTGTCAGCCTTCCTCCTAACAGTTATTGGGAAATGAAATTACTAGGCAAATCCCTGCAAAAGAGCTGCTCATCAGAACTCAGTGAATCTATTCTTCAGCCTCTGCTAGATTATCAGTTATTGGCACCCTGATCTGTTAGTTTAGATTGCTCTCAAGCCATGCTTTCCAGCATCTTCTACAGTTCCCAGTTACAACTACTATATTTTCAATATAAGTCTTTTAAAAGGCAGACGTAGCAGAAGCAGAAGGGCATGCCAACTCCTAGCACTGCTGTGAACCCCTCTGCAAAAATCAGATGTTCTGTAACAAAGGCTCTGTATTCTTTCCATCAGATTATTTTTTAGAATGCACTTTTCAGTGTTTTGGGTTTTTTCCCCCAGTATTTTCAAGAGGCAGACTTCATCCTGAAAGTGCCTGGAGCCTAGTATTGGGTTAAAATTACCACACAGACAGTTGATGGGGTCAACAAAGAGAACAACGGGCAAAACATGATCTACATGTATGTCTCACTAGGGCACCTGTTTTGAGTAAGGTATAATAAGAATAACTAAACCAGCTGTACTAATGAAGCAAATGCAGTTTTGCCAGTACAGGAGAACCTCACTGTCTGGCTCTGGTTCACCCAGATATACTAGCAGGAGGAGGAGGAGGAGGCGGCTGGGGTGAATTTAAACCAGCCCCGGTGCATTACAGAGGAAAGTTATGAAAATGTGTTAGGAACAGGCTGAACCCAGGTCTGCTTTTATAAGCAGCAAGGGTAAAGATTCTTTCTCCACAAGACAGCTCGGGGCTTGCTAGAAAGACAAGAGCATGCATGAGGAACTGGAACTATGTATTAACATATGTCCTCGTAACACCAGCAGCGTAGTCCCTGAATTCTCTTTCCTTTGTGCCCTCCTTCCACCACTCCCCCAGTCCCACCATCTTTGATGACGTAGGCTGTGACACTGGAGGGACTGCTCAACTGTACTCCACACAAAATAGCTCTACTTGTACAAAAATAGCTGAGAGCTCAGCTGTCTTTTGGGGTCTGATTTTGCAGTGGTTTCAGGACTAGATTTTGAAGCACTTCCACTTCCATCAACTCAATTGTAGAGTCATGAAATAAAAGGAAATGCCTCTCTCATTATCAGCTGTGTGGGTCAAACACAGCGTTATGGCTGGGTGTAAAGTCCTAGAACCTTGCAGGCTACTCAGGAGGCCAGATTACTGCCCCTTGAGTTAACATTTCTTCAGTCAGCTGCTGAGTTAACAAACATGTAACTGAATCACTCAGTTCCAGTCTTCAAGAGGAAAAAAAAAAAAAACAGAATAACCTTAAACAGACAAAGATTCTAAATTCTTGAGAGTTTTAGAGACAGAAATATTTCTGCCATGGCTATTTGCCCAGAAAAGGAGACATTATTTGCAACATGTTAGAATGAAAAACTGGGTGATGATTTGATTTTTTTCCATTTTTCTTCATTAAGTTTTATTTCTTCATGGCAAAAATGTATTTCAAGGACAAAACTAATCACAGAGCTACTGGAAGTCAATGAGGCATCAGTCCTTAACAGTTGGCTAGTGGGTGAGACTGCAGAAGTGAAGGGGGTGCAAGGGAGAGACTTAGAAAGCATACAACCTCAAGGAGAGAACAGAGCTGCTGAAGCCTGCTTTTGGGAGGCAGGGTGAAATGACAACTTGGATTATGCCTTTCCATCATTTAGTAGTCCCAGTGGCTCCCTTTCCTCAAACATGTGTACTCACCCCTACTTCTGGAGGGTCTGGAAGCCAGCCGAGTTCACCCTGCGCAGTGCTTGTGTCGAGTAGATCCACTGAAAAACAGAAGGGGAAAAAAACCCATCAGTGACCCAACTCATGGCCCATGGAATAGCTTCATCCTTGTTTTATCACAGAAGACAAAGCCTGCAATTCCTCTGTCAACACCACAACCTTTGTGACCTTTTACCTTCAAAAATTATGGCTATGGGAAGGATGGGAAGATACAAGACAGTGCAGCTAGTCACGAGTTAAAAGGTTTCCCTCACATATGTGACCCTCCCTCCCCTTCCACTCTCCTCTCAAGTAACACCCACACATGCAACCTTGACAAATTTTTCCAAAGCTGACCCAAAATGCGTGCAGGAGGCTGAAGCCTACAGAAATGGGAGCCCAGCATTAGCAGGTGAACACATCTTTCCTTGGAATAGGAAGACAGCAGACAAAATGGATGAAAAGGCAGGCAATCAAATAAACTGTCAACACGCAAGATCAATCAGTGTCACCCAGAGGTACTGTTCAGTGCCTGAACCGTAATGGGGAAAGTACAGAGGCAGTGTGAAGCTGTAGAAGGGACTTTCCACTGTCCCAGTACCCGAAAGCCATGCGATGCACCAGCTGCTCCAGCTGCTGAGCCCTCTACCTCTGACCCAGGCTGCCCACCATCTGATGGTTCCCTAGAAATCATTTCACCCTGCCCCCCCCGACTCTTTTAGCCATGTCAGCAAGACAATAATGGCTCCTGGGCATAACATTGCCACCTGATGCAGAATTGCCCCGCATCACTGTTTGAAGCCTTGGCTCCTGGAGTCACGTGCCAAAGGAGCAATCCAGTGGTAACATTCATTTTTACCCCTCAGAGAAATTTGAAAACGTGATCAGAGTTTGCCTTCAAGCCTTGATCCAGAGAGAAATTAAAAATGCATCACTTCATAGGCAACCAGGGAGAAGAGCTAGAGTAAGTCACACTGCTGGATGTGCAACCTCGTGCCTGCTTCTGAGTCTGCCAGTGCCACCAGAACAGACTACTGGTTTTGGTGCACCTATCAAAATCCCAGCTTGGGAACACTGGAAACCGGAAAAATTCCTTTAGAACCGAGATTCTGTGATTCCTCTGGGTGTATTCAGAGGGGCCGTTCCTAAACATCTCAGAAAAAAGGAATTTGGGGGTGAAAGGTGTGTGTGTGGGGGGGGTGTATTTAAATGGCATTTAAATAACCAGATTTCCTCCCCCTCATCTGACTGCTTTACAAATAGAGCCTGCCAACTCTAAGTAATAAAGTGCAGATCAGCAAGAGTCCTGTGGAATGAGGAAGCAGGCTGTGGGCCCAGAATCAGAGATAAGAGGGATTGCACTACTGTTCTCACCTCTGAAACACCCTTTCAGGATTGAGAGAAGGGAAAAGCAGGAATCCAGGTTTTGCAAGTTCACAACGTTCACAGCATGGTCATATGGCAAAACCTTCCTAGCCACAGACTCCCTGTCCAGGCAAGGCTCCTCAATCACTCCTGCTCTCAGCCTCTCTATTTGAGATACTATTCCTGTGTTGTTGGCTCTGAAAACTGTCAGGGTGAGGTAGCCTGTCCTTCCAGAACCGTCACCCAGATAATATCTATCCCACGCAGTTCAGGCCTGAAGCAGCGATGTGGAAGTGAGAGGGGCTGCATGGCAAGTTCTAGCAGAGCAAGGGAAAAAGAACTCAGAGGTGCCCAGGATGGGAACCTTGCAGAGTCTGTGGGCCATACTGCTGCACTGCTGGCAGTGGCTCCTACAGCTGCTGGATGCTTGGAGGGGGCAAGTCCGCTTCCAAGAATTACCTCTCAAAGTGAAACCCACAACAGGCATTCTCCAAGGAAAGAAGCCTACAAGAGCACAGGCAATATGAGTACTCGGTGGCTAAGTTCTTTGTTACACAGCCTCACAGCTAAAGATGCCACACTGGGAGAAGGTCTCCCCAAAAAGAAGAAAGACTTCAGATAAGACAGGACACCAGGAAACGAGCTGTTCCCAGGTAGACACATTAAGGAAGAGTGGATCACAGGCACAGCCCAAATGAGATGGCTGAGATAGGGGAGACGCTGGCAGAGAAGTTCCTGAGTGTTACTACCAACTACTGGTCACACACTTACGGAAACCAGAGCCTGTGCTGCATTACCTTATATTACTTCTCACCTAGGCTGGCCTTCTCCCCAGTGTCTGTTAGCTGCATCCATGTAGCTGGGTCCTTAATACAAACGTGCTTGTCAAGAACACTTTAAAAGAGCACTCAGCACTTGCAGACTCCGAGACGAACCCATGGCTGAACTACCAGTTATGACTAAGTCCTCGCAATCGAGCGCCTGCAGGAGCAAAGGAGAGGGCTGTCCTTGGGATGGAAAAGCGCCAACACCTCTTGCTGTGCAAAACAGAGACTGGAAGTCTCCGGCCAGAATTAAATACAGGAGAAGGTAGGAAAGAGAACAGAGATTTACTCTTCCTCACCTTTCTATTAAAAATTCCCATTCCACAGATGTTTCATAACCACTGTGTAACTGCCAAGATGGAAGAAAAAAAATATCACTACATCTAATGAAAGGGACTACGTGGAAGACAGAAGGGAAGCGAGGAGTCTTAAAAGAAGAGGTGGAAAAGGAAATTGTAAAGTCCAGCTCTGCCTCAGAACGCTGGGGTAGGTGAATGAGGCAGTCTCGCCTTCCATACCTCCGAGAAAAAGACAAGACTGTCCTTTTGCTCACAAGGGTTAACTCCCAAGAGGGCTTCCTGCGGGGGTGTTGGCGGAGGGGGTGAGAAACTTTCTGAGTTTGTGTTTAAACTTGTTATCTGCAGCGCTGGCGTTGAAGGCAAACAGAGACCGAGCTCTCTCGGAACACCAGATAGGCCGAGGCGTTCGTGCTTCAGCTGGGAGGGGGGGACCATAGCTTGGCTTAGTCCACTGAGCCAGCAGCGCTCGGGCGGAGGTCGCTGCGGGCCTCGTCCTCCTGCGCCCATGTGCCCAGCGCCCAGGGGCCCGCCCGGCCAGGCCGCCCCTCCGCCATCCCCCGGGCAGCCCGGGGTGCCCCTGCGAGCCCGAGGCCGGGACCCTCCCGTTCCCTCGGAGAAGCCCTCTCACCTGCCCACCCGAGCCCAGGGCAGAGGGCCCGCGGCCCCACACTCACCTTCTTTCCCGGGCACCTGGGGAGGAAGGAGAGTCCAGAGGAGAAGGAGCTGGAGAGAGAGCTTGGCCCCGCTCCTGCAGGCCCTCGGCTCCATGGCGGCCGGAGAGGAGGGCTGGCTGCCGGGCCCTGCCCGCTCCCCGGGCTCAGGCCTGCGAGCCTCGGCTGGGGCTGGCAGCGCAGGAACCTCTCCCGCAGCCTCCCGGCATTGCACAACCGCGGCCGGGCCCGCGGTGATGATGAAAGACCAAGGCGAGTGGGTGGAGAAGCCTTACTGCCTCTACCTGTTTTAAAGGGGCTGGTCACAGACTTCCCATCTGGCAGGCAAATAAACCCACCTTAAAGGCAGCCACCTTTTTCCTGGGAGCCTCCCCTCCACCTTTGCTCCAGTGCTGCCAGAGGCTCCCGGTTGCCCCCTCCCGGGCAGCGCTCGCCACGGGCCCCGCGCTCGCTGCGGCTCAGCCCGGACGGCTCCCCGCGGGCTGCCCCGGCACGGCCGTGGGGCCGGGGCTGGGGATGACCCTGACCCTTCCTCGGCTCCTGCTCAGCCCCCCGGCCCCCGGTAACGTTGGGGATGAAGCCAGCCCAGGCGCTGCGCTGCAGTCCGCCCGGGACGCCTCTCTGGGGGGTGATGTGGCTCAAACCGAGCCGTGCTTGCGGGGCGCAGCCTGGAAAGCCATCCCTCTACCGCAGCGGCAGGAGCCTGGCCTTTCCTGCACCGCTGTGTCACCTTACATAGCGGTATTACTGGTCTTCTCTTAGTAGGCTCCTCAACATGGCACATGCTTGCTTTTCAGTGAAGAAAAAATCGCGGGAGAGGAAACGAGCCAGAAGGATTCTCGCTAGGATGACTTCAGGGGACTTGTAGTTTCCTTCCCGAGGGGCACAAATATGAAACAACTGGCTTTCATTGTGTTTCATGCGCCGTTCGTCAGGGATGTTGTTCCCACCTGTACGCAGCTGTTACAGCCCTCCCCATAAAACACAGATGGCATTGTTTCTCCCCTGGCTGTAAGGCTGCGTTCCTCCTGCTCTCTTCCTCATCCTCCTCGACGGAGGCTAAAGGAAGGACTTTGTCAAGTTGTCTAGAGACGATGGGGGTTCTCCCCCCTCGGGGATGTTCCAGACACACCAGGACACAGCCATGAGCAATGTATCTGGAGTCAGCCATGCTGTGAGCAGAGGCTGGGACTACAGACCTGAGGCCCCTTGCAGCTAAATCGTGTGATTCTCGAACCATACATCTTGGAAAGCCAAAATCTATCTCCAGAAGTCTGAACATAGACAAGAGAAATCTGAAAACAAGTTGTTAAAAATACTCAGCTTTAAATTTTACACAGCACATGAATTAAACTATCAGTAAAATAACTCAAGTGTTAATGTCATTCAGAGTAGTTCCATCTTAAATTTATTCTAATTTAGTCCTGTCTGAAGTGCCTCTTCTCAGTCCATGGTGATAAATCTCAAGTTTTTATGCCCACCTTTTCCCCATATTGGAATGACTCCCATTGTAAGGCTTCCTTGTCTGCATCCCATACCTTAAGTTTGCACTAGTGGAATTTATCCATTTCAGTCTTCGTTTGTACAATACTGTGCCTTCTGCAGTCTGTGATGTAGCAGTGGGGCACGGACCCACCAGTAGTAACCTCTCCTTCGTGATGGGATGACATAGGCAGGGCCTACATAGATATGAAATGGGAGAGAACCGTTTGCAACTGGAGAGTAATGCTCTAGGAGAGCTCAGAAGTGTCCCTCATGTCCTCCCTAAAACAATGTCTGTCTGTTTAAGGCTCAGGGAAGCCCACATCAAACACAGAGCAGGATTAGCCCCCTTCTCCTCTCCCTCCCTGACTCACAAGGATGGATACTGTCTTAGTAATCTGTGGGACAAAACTAATTCCCCAAGTGTCTAGTGCAAAAAAAACACAACTTGAAATAACTTAATTTCAAAAAAACTTTACCTTTACAATCATATTCTATAATTCTATGATTTACATCTCCACAACCTTTTCACTGACGTGGCTTCCCACTGTGTTTCCCATCTTTGGCATGTTTTTTGGTGTTAAGAAGATAACTGCATCCTTTAAACTCACTCTCATCATGTCTTTGGGCTGAATATCATCCCGTGTCTCTAGTCTCTGTGAGTATTTCTGTATTGCAGGGCCTATTTTTCCCTCATTTCCCAGTATCCTGTTTCATGTATCACTGATACTAGGCATCTAGCTGGAAAATATCACTACACAACACACCTGGGCTTTCCTCCTACAGATATGTGGGCTTGTGGTGAGGGAGGTGAGGAGGAATGGTATGCACTGGGTCTTCTCTTGATGTGCTGTTGGGACAGTCAAAGGGCACTCCCAAGACTCAGTTGGGACATGCTTCTTTTGAACTGCAGTTCAGGTAGCACTCTTTCATATGTTTCTTATACATTGCTTCCTGTGTTTGCTGCTCCTCACAGCTTAGAAAGAGCTATGAGTTTCACCTTTGTGCTGTTAAATGTCCTTCTAGGTCATGAATGAAACCGAACCTAGAAGCGTTCTCTGGAGTTCCTCACTTGATATTACTTCTCAAACTATCAAAACATCTCTTTGGTATCGATAACCCGGATCTGTGCATCTTGAACTGGCTTTCAGTGGGGCGTTATAGATGTATAGGTCTCCCAGGGGCTCCAATCACATTCTGCAACAAACCCCGCTTTAGTCTAAAGGAGGAACTTGCACTTTTTCCGTGGCCTCTGATTCATCCCTTTTATCCACTAGCTCTACAATTCTGTGAAAAATCTCTGACAGCTCTGTAGAGCACAGGGGATACTCTGTTTTGATGCCTCATTCTCTGTAGAGAATTCATACTTGCTCTCTCTTATTCTCACCTCTCCCATTCTCACCTCCATGACCACAGTTTAATATTCTAGTGATTTCTTTTTTAACTTGGAAAGTTTTCTGGCTAAAGCAAGAAAGTTTTCTGCTCTAAGCTATCCTGCAAATGGTCTGCCATGCTCTTACTGGGCTTGCAAAACCATCAGTAAATTAAATTATTGTCCCATTCTGAAAATGAGGAGGACCTTTCTTTTATCCCAGAAATTACCTGATAAAATTCTCCTGCCTTCATATCCCAGTTCTGCTCCCCATGGCAGTCCAGTGCCAGAGCCTGAGAGGTCCTGGCTGCCTCAAGGGGCTGTGCCAGGAGCAGAAGCAGCCCACCCCACCCATCAGGACCACACATAGCTTAAGAGTGATGCAAGCAGTTTTGTCTGGTGATAGCTGGGATTTTGGTTTCTTCCAAGTTAACACTTTTGGTCAACAGTGAAGCTATGAGAGACTGAAGAACCTACTGCAAAAAGAAAAAAAAAAAAAAACTAAGCAAAACAGGGCTTCACTTATCATAAGATGTGACATTTTGGATAGACAAGTGTAAAGCAGTGCAAATCCAGCCATAATACAATCAGATTCATATTCCCATTCATAAAACTTCCCTTAGTGGCACATGTCTGGATCTCAATAGTTAGTTACGTTCTAATTATACTATATATTATTTATATTATATACTCACATACTTAAAAATAAAAAAAAAAAGTGTAATTCTACACTTACCACTTCTCTTTGAGAGCACATTTGAAGATATTTATCTTGGTGGCATTAAGTTTTCACTATTTTATTACTTCTACTGCTGACGTCAGGGAGAGCAATTTAAAAATAAGCAAACAAAACCAAACCCAAATTCAGTGCCTCCTTCAGCACTAGGAGATGCTTCAGCATTGACACCCAGATGAACAGGAGCCAGCAGTGTGCTCAGGTGGCCAAGAAGACCGATGGTTTGTGGGTTTGTTTTGTTGTTTCTTTTCTTTTCTTTTTTTTCCTGATGGTTGGATGCAGTGATCTTTCCCACCTGTGACAACTCAGTGATTCTGTGATTACTTACACAGCAGCATATGTACAATAAACATAAAAGTTGACCCAGAGAAATCTGATTTCTAGTAGAGATGCTCATGACTTCAACTAGGTTGCAGAAAAATAGGATTAGAACATTTTTAGTAATTGAATCACAGTTCAAAATTTAGCAATAGTAGCTTCTGCATAACTAATACATACCTCTCTGGAACTTGTAATGTGTTCATATTTTCTAGCTGTTCTCTCCCACTTTTGGATTATTTATGCTCACGTATGAAAATACCTCACCAGCAGTGAAAAAAAACATTATCCTTAATAACATCCAGTAAACAGATGTATCTCTAGTCAGTCTGATAGTGTGGTGTTACATTTCTGTTTTCTGCGCTGACATCTGACTGTGTGAGTTAATCAATCTCTTAATTTCTAGGAGGTCTAATAGAAATTTTAAAGCTTTTATGTCTGTTTCAAATCTGCAGTTATTTTTGTGGTCCCCTTCTTGAAAAATTACAACTGCCTCCACAATCTAAATACAACAAGCTTGCCCTGACTTCTTATTGTTGCAGCTTAATCTTGGTGTTGCAGTGTTGCTGTCCTGTGTGGAAATTATGTAGCTGCCATTGGCCATCGTGTTAAAAATCTGTGTTCTTCTGGAGTGGTTTCAATGTTGACAACAAGACAAGATATTTGAAAGAGACACCTTGCTGCCTTGCAGGTGGAAAGAGGGCATTGGTTGTGGTAAAATCTTCCAGCTCACTGTCAAAACTCTATTCCCAGTTCAGCTTTCCACCTGATCTTTGAAACTCGAACTCTTAATTAAATCAAAATATGAAAACTAAAATGAATGCTGAGAGCGATTTGTAGATCAAGACCACGATAAAACATGATACAGATTTTAGGAGGCCTGATTTTCAGCAGTGACTAGGCTAGAGGCCGTATGCTGCTGAGCCATCTGTCTCCCCTCAGCTTTACATATGAATGTATAGAACCAAACTGTCTTAGATCCTTACACACCAATCTGTAAAAACAGACTGTCTCATATCTTTGCACTTCTGCAGATAAAGCCAAGGGTACTCACTGGGTGCGTATCAGTCTTCCCCTTTGCACTTTTTCCTGGGCTTGTCTAGAAGATAACTGAGCGTGGCCGGATCTTTACAGCCAAGACCTTTAGGTTAGGGATAGGATGCTGGAATTATTCATAGCACCTTCCGTCAGCTTTTTGATGTGGAGATGATCGCAAGGCAAAGTGAAACCAACTCTGAAATCAGCCAGCTGTCAGGGAGCTTCGCCTCATCCCTCAACTCCACTTCGGTCTCCTGATTATTAAAGGGTGGGTGCCAGGAGGATGAGACCAGTCTTTTCTCAGTGGTGCCCAGTGACAGGACAAGAGGTAGTGAGCACAAGCTTGAACAGTTAGTTTTGGACTAAATCAGTTCAATGAACTTTTTGGAGAAATAGCTCATGGACCAAGGACTAGTAGCTGTGTCTATAGATGTGTTTCTATGTCTTCAAGTACAGGAAAAATTAGTGTTGACTTGGGCATGATGTAAATGATACAGTCTAAGGTATGGAATCATAGTCCAGACGTGGTCTGGAGGCTGTTAGCAGCTTGGAGTCAGCCAGGGAGGGCAGCTGACCCGAGTTGGCTCACAGATGTATCCCAGACCATAGACATCACACTCAGTAAAGGCGGAAATTTGATAAGCCTGGGACCTCCTCCTGCTCCTCTCCTTCCTTCTCCTCTTCATTCCTAGAGGGGCTTGCTTATTTTCTCCTGAGGAATGCCTTCCAGTTTACTGTGACTGATGAACATTCACTGGAATGAGTACAGCTCTTGTGTACTTTATACTGAGCACTCTCCAGCTCTCAGCACACAGTGTACTGGGTCAACAGGACTGGAACAGCCACTTGTAAGGGGAGGTGGGGGCAGTGGAAAATGGACCTCAGGCAGTTCCTGGCAAGTGAAAGATAACATTTAAAAATAAAGTGGTTCTGACATCTCATTGTTGCTGCTCTTACCTCGTAAGCTTCCATCTTCCCATTCTCACCCTTGAGCCCTCTCTACAGATCTGCACACCGAGGCCCTTCACACAACACAGCTGGGTACAGGAGAGGGGCCAAGGATGCTGTGAATGGGTGTGGGAATCCTGGTGGGCATAGAACGGGGGATAGTCCTGGGCTCTGGGATATCTTCTCATTCATCTTTCCTAGGCTTGTTACAGGTATTTATCATCTTTAAAAACTTCATTAGTATTTGATCCAAAGTACTTTTCTAATGTCTTTCTAACATACTTCTCTATTAGGAAGTAATGTGCTTTTATTGAGATCCTCCCCTTCTCATTTCTGGAAGACTTAGCAGGAGATTAAAATGTTTACAATTTTGCCAGTTTTAAATGTTGCAGATAAACATTTGCTCACAGCAGTCTTTATGTATTCATTGACATGAGAGCCAGGATTCTGTGCTAATGTTCTAGGCTAGCTAGACTGTCAACCTGAAGACCACTTTTAATGTGAGTTTTTCATCACATGACTCCAGGTTCACTTCCTTAGCTACGGTGCCAAATTTTTACATTAGTCAAATCCATTTACCATAACTTTTAATGATTGTAGCCCAGAGAAAGCAAGTATCACTCTGATCTCTCAGTCTGAGAGAGCTGAGGGCATCTGGGGTGCTGTAATTCCTTTGGATTTGACAGAGAAACAGAAACAAGCCTTTTAAATTTTTTTTTCTCAACAATTTAATACGTAAGAGGTGTGTTCTGAATCACAGGGTCTATCTGGGACTTTAAAGAACCATGCGGGAGGGAAGTACTTAAATTAAATTATGAAATTGATTCTTTCCCCCCCTATTCCCGTCCAAAACTGATGTTCCCTAGTTTGTCTGAATTATCCTGATATGTAGGAAATGCAAAATAATACTGGTTTGCACCTTCCAGACTCTCATGTCCGCTGTAGTCCAGCGCGTGCTGCAACCCTCCCTGGTTTTACTAAAAAAATTACAACAACTGTAGTAGTGGTGTTATTGATCTTACAGCTTCAACACTCCTCAGGCACTCTTACTTATATCACGGAATCAGTGAATGGTAGGGGTTGGAAGGGACCTCTGGAGGCCATCTGGTCCAATCCTGCTGCCAAAGCAGGTCCACAGGAGCACAGCCAGGCACGTTTTGGAAGTCTCCAGAGGAGGACACTACACCACCTCCCTGGGCAGCCTGTTCCAGTGCTGTCAGCCTCCAAGTAAAGAAGCTTTTCCTCAGGTTTGGGTGGGACATCCTGTGTTTCAGTTTGTGTCCATTGTCCCTTATCCTATCACTGGGCACCACTGAAAAGAGACTGGCCCCCTCCTCTTGGCACTTGCCCTTTAGATATAAACATTGATAAGATCCCCTCTCAGGCTTCTCTTCTCCAGGCTAAACAGCCCCAGGGCTCTCAGCCTTTCCTCACAAGAGAGATGTTCCAGTCTCCTAATCATCTTTGTAGCTCTCAGTTGGACGCTCTCCAGTAGTTCCCTGCCTCTCTTGAACCGAGGAGCCCAGAACTGGACACAATACTCCAGATCTGGTCTCACTAGGACAGGGTAAAGGGGGAGGAGGACCTCACCCGATCTGCTGGTCACACTACACGCTTCTTATTGCACCCTAGGATCACACAAAATCACAGAATCACTATGGTTGGAAAAGAGCTTTAGATCATCAAGTCCAACCATTATCTAACTCTACCAGAGCCACTACTACCATAGCCTTCTTGGCTACAAGGGCACACTGCTGCCTCGTGGTTAACTTGCTGTCCACCGGGACTTCCAGGTCCTCCTCTGTGAAGCTGCTTTCTAGCAAGTCAACTCTGAAAATACACTCATGCATGATGGATATGATACAGTCTTTCCTGATAAGAGTCACGTAAGGCCAGTATCTTAGCCTTTATGTTGCCATAGGAACAATAAACCTAAAGCATCTCCCTATAAAAGGAAAGATTGCTTTCTGGAAAGCAGGTGTAGGAAAGTCATACTCCAGTCAAATTGATGGCACTTGCATTTTCATTATCTAGAATAATCCAAAGTAAGATGAATTTACACTAATGATCTCTCCACTTGTGATGGGATGCTGGAGTGCAGCCTTCTGCTAAATTTGGAGAAGACTGTAGCTTAATTTCAATTTCTTTCCAGGCATGGCCTTCCTTCCTCCAACCTTCCAATAACCCTCTTTAGATTTTTTGTGCTGATAAACTTACCATTCTAAAATTTTTTGACTTCCAAGTTTCCAGTTTCTATTTTCATCTTGATAGACAAATATGAAACCAATACAGCAGCTTTAAATAATTTTCTGCTGATTGTTCTGAGATGATCGTGAGTGTAAGCAGGTGTGTGTATGTAATCACACAGGTGAGACCACAGTTTGATCAAAGCTTTCTTCCTCACAAGTCATTAAAGCATTTCCCTTTAGATAAAGTCTGATCTTAGAGACTTTTTTTTGGGTCGTTTGTTGTTTGTGTTTTTTAGCAGAGATGTCTTTTTGCCATAAATGTATTGATGTGTGTTGAATTCTGCCTGGATACTTGCTGCAGGGAAGTCTATGGAGAACCTGGTCCTAACGTGGGACTATTTTCCAACAAGCATATTTGCTCTACTAAAATTTTCCACACACACACACCATATCTCTGATAGTACCTTGGTTCAGCTGAGCTATTTTCTTCCTCCTCAACATTTTCCTGAGGACCCCTCTGATTTCCTTGTTCCTCAGGCTATAGATGAGGGGATACAGTAGTGGAGTAATGTTGGTGTAGACCAGAGACACCATTTTGTCTCGAGCTGGTGAGTAACTGGACTTGGGACGAATGTACATGAAGGTGGCACATCCATAGTGTAGCAGGGTGATGGCCAAGTGTGAAAAGCAGGTGGAAAAGGCCTTGCCCCTTCCCACGAAGGAGGTGACATGTAACAGAGCAGCAGCAATGCAAACGTAGGAGGTCAGGATTAGGAGGAAGGGGAGCAGCAGAATGAGCACGCAGGCAGCCAGCAAGGGCAGCTCGAAGCTGTAACCCTGTGTACAGGCCAGGTACAGCACGGCCGGGACATCACAGAAGAAGTGGTTGATACGATGGGGTTGGCAGAAGGGTAAGCGGAAAACAGCCACCGTCAGCCCCAGGCCAGCAGCGAAGCCTCCCAGACAGCATGCCACTGCCAGCCTGAGGCAGAGCCTTTCGCTCATCACAGCCACGTAGTGAAGTGGCTGGCAGATGGCAACGTAGCGGTCGTACGACATGGCTACCAGGAGAAAGCATTCGGCCCCGCCGAGGGATACGAAAAGGTGCATCTGTGCAGCACAGCCCGTGAAGGAGATGGTGCTGCCATCCACCACTAGCAGGCTGACCAATGCCTTGGGGACAATGACCAAGGTGTAGCAGAGCTCAATGGCAGAGAGCTGACAAAGGAAGAAAAGCATGGGAGGACGGGAAGGCTCCGTGATCACTGCCATGAAGATCATCACGTTCCCTGTCAGTGTGACCAAATGGACAACGAAAACGACAAGGAAGAGAAGGACCCGCAGGCAGAGCAGGTCAGAGAAGCCAAGCAGGAGGAACTCCATGGTTGCATCAGTGCTCTTATTGTCCCTCTCCATGCAGCCTTCACATGGCATCTGCAGGGAGAGAAACAGAAAGGAGACAGTTGAATTTGACTTGATGCCTGGCAAGCAAATCCATATAGGAAATAATGTTGCACTACTGTAGAACCAGTGTAGCAAAGCTCATTGTGTGGGGAGGAAGGAAATTTAATTTCAAACTAAAACCAATTTCACTTAGTCACATTCAACACACTCTCAGACCGATATTCTCATAAACACCAAGGTCCCTGTGTCCAAATGATCTGCCTAGGATTCATTGCCATGACATTGATGAGAAGGAATGTCAGCTGTTGGGTCTTCATCACTTCTTCCTGGTTGTTTATAGGTTGGTGACCATGTGCAGGTTTGAACATGAATTAGGTAGCTGACACTCATTAGTGTCTCCATCCTGTCCTGTTTTTGAGAGTCAGCATTGAACACTCCCTCCTGATCGGAGTATCCTAAGAAGTTAAAGATGGATGTGTTGGGATTCTGATGACCATCAACACCTAGGCATTGCAAACAGTCTGCCACTGCTCCTTCAGGTGCTTTCATTCCTCTTCCAGTGGCAAACCCATTTGTTCTCTATTCACACCAGTACTGTAGTTCTTTACATCTGTGCCAGATATACATAAGGACAACCAGACAGTGAGCTGGAGCTTCTGCTCTACGATGTG
>JANVCC010000068.1:10017408-10030381 GCA_025345505.1 Todiramphus chloris collaris | reverse complement strand
CTGTGAGCGTGCCCAGAGCCAGTGTGCAGGACCCAGTTCCTTATATACCCTGTGACACAGAGGGTTTCCCCTTGCCCAGTGCCTCTGCCCGCCCTGCAGGGATGGCAGGCAGTTCCATTTTTCCCAGGAAAAGGGGGTTTGCAGTTCCTATGTAAATTAGGCACAGGATGTGATTGCACCTTCAGGGGAAGGCAGAGCCCAACACCTTCCTGGGGGGCTCTTGCTGAAAGGACCAGAATATTCACGCTGCTGCTTTCTACCCAGCATGGCAAGGATTTAGTTAACAAAATGCATTGATGCCCTTCTTGAATAGAAATCCATCTGTGGGTCTTTGAAGAAGTTGAAACCAAATTTACCCTTGAAGGCAGAGCAAAATAGGTATAAAAACCTTAAACCCATCTGTAGAACTGTGTGTGCTGTGTCACCAGCCCAGAGAATCCATTATTTCCTACTGATTCGGGTGCAATCACTGCTCAGCAGTGGATACGACCGAGATTATTTGGGCCCAATTTCTTTTTATTACTGTTCTTACATTAATTCCTGGCCACTTACACTGAAATCATTACAGAGATCTGTTGGCTTATGTGAACAGAAGGGAGATCTGTAGGCTTATGTAAAGAGAAAAGAGCCAAAGTCAAGATTTTTGGCCTCTAAAATGGAACTGCTTTTCATTCCCCCATCTTGATGGAAACATGTAAATCTGGTACCTTCAGATTTTCCCCAGGACATGGTTCAGAGAAAGTCTACCTTTCAAAATACTCTTCCATACTATTTTATGGATAAAGCATAGTCATTTGGGGACAAATCTAGCCTATGCATCAGTCCAGTCTGGGAATTAATTGTGCTGGAAGCAGCTCTGCAGAAAAGAACCTGGGCTTCCAGTGGGCAACAAGATGACCCAGGAAGAGGCAATAGAGACCAAGCACGTTCTGGGCTGCAGCTGCAAGAACGTGGCCAGCAGAGGAAGGGGGGTGATGATTCCACTTTATCTGTCACACGTGAAGCCACATCTGGAACGCTGTGTCCACTGTGCCAGTCCCCATAGGAGAGATGACAAGAAGATCAAGAACAGCACGTGACACCCGAGGAGGGGCTGAAGGAGTTAGCTTTGTTCAGCCTGGAGAAGAGGAGGCTGAAAGATTATTGTAGCTGTCGGGGTGCTGCAGAGACAACAGAATCAGAGTCCTCTCAGAGGGGCCCAGGGAAACGGAAAAATGAAAGAATTCTCAAACAAAAGCCTGATTTTCCCTAGAGAAAAATTGATACTTCTTCTCACAAGCATGGTTCATCACTGGAACAGGTGTCCTGAGGCCTCTCCCTTGAAGATGTTCACCATGTTGCCTGGACAAGGCCAGGAGCATCCTGGTCTAGCTGTGCTGGGAGCCGGGTGCTGAGCTACAGCCTTCGTAGGTCCCCTCGCAGCCAAATCTCTCCTTGGGTCTCTGATTCTGTCCAGCCTTGCTCAGACACCCAGCATGGACAGGAGCAGAACTGCACGTGCCTGAGCAGCTTTGCTGGCACAGGCTGAAGTACCTGTGGCATTCTGGCCCCTCCAAGGCCACCGGCTGGGATTCTGTAGAGTCACCATTCTGAAATTAAGCAGAACTTAAAAGCCGAAGTTGTGTTTAGGTGGGTTTGCTTTCTTGTATCCTGTTATGTAACTTCTTGGAATCAAAGCTGTAACGTGCAGTCTATCCTCATCAGTCTCTGGGCTCACTTCCTTGTCTTTCAACAGTTAAAACTTCTTTTATTGCAATTTTTCTCCCTATGCTGTTTTTTTCTGCTTGTTTAAGATGCTGCAATTCAGGGAGCAGAATGCCCTTAAAGCATTTACATAACTGAGTTCTGAGTCCAGACAGAATTTCTAGACACTGTTGTAGAACAATGAGTAAAGTACCAAACCTGAAGCCTCTCTCTGTGGCATGTTGTCTCTGTAAGAGGAGTCATACTGAGGAGCTGGGTACTTTCTAATTGCACCTAGCAAACCGGGCAGATTATAAGCGGAATAAAACCTTTACAGTTCAGTCTGGTTTAGTCAAATGCTTTCTAGGGTCAGATTGCTCCCTCTAGCAAATTCTGTGAGAACTTCAGAACACCAGACAATTATCTCATATGTAGTTTCTCTCTGAGTTATAATATAAAATTCAGGGACTTAGGTGCCATTTCTTACTTTCATTTATATTTATGCTCCTCGCTAACTCAAACCTCAGGAGGAAATCTGCTACCTTAGTAGCAATGCCAAATCAATTGCAAGGAACTATTTTGACACGTCTGTCCCAGCTTTATTATGTTCAGAATGTCCTTTCCTGCTGCTGGACCTGCCTCGTCACTTGGAAACCTGGGTGAGTCAGCACGTACCTGGTAACCAATACCACAGCGTCAGCAGCAATATATACCTTTTTTTCTCCTTACCATAGTGCCCAGCTTTACACTGAAAGGAGTGAGGCAAATGATTGTTTCAGTTGTCTGTGTGTAGATAAGCCATCATTTATTAACGTGCTGCTTCACCCTCCCCACGACGTTTCAACATACACCTACACATTACCTCCATACGTGGCTCATCAGAAAGGGGAGCGGTGGCTGAAGCGAGGAATGCATCCCCACGCCAGAACACACAGCAACAGACAAACAAGGAGCAGCAGAGGATGGGAATATGCATGTCAAAGTGACTCCATACTTCCTGCTCTAGCCCACACCTTTCAGGTTCCCAGCATTTTCATTGCATCAGCTTGCAGCCAAATCCTTAAGATTCATAAAAGCTGCACATTAGCATCAGCGTTTGCATGCCCTGAGTCTGCAGCGCGTTCGAAAGCTGCACCTCCTTCCTTGCTGCAGAGTTCAACCCCGCTCTCCTCCTCCACACTCTCTGTGATTTTTTCCAACACACGCCTGCAAGGCTTTGGGATTGGCCTGCCTTGGCCCGGATTTGTATAAAGAGTTTATTGGAATCCAGCTGTGGCTGATGGGTCACGTCATATCAGTTTCTATCAGCAACTGCAACACACTTCAGAAGATGTTCTCCTTGGTCTTCAGAAAAAGAACCAGTGCTGGGCTTGCCTACCCAGACACGTGAGTTACCAGCCTGCTCCAAAGAAGGCAAAGGAAACAATGAAGTTGCCTAGGAAGCTCTACTGGGAAACTCAGCATAATCTGGAGCGATCTGGAGAAGTTATTATTTGGGAAAGCGCATTTGTGTCTCCAGTTAAGGCTGGTTATGTTCAGGATGTAGCTGGGCCAGGGGCTGGAAATTGCAGCATCCTGACGGACTTTCTGACAGGTACAGGTTCCCTATTCTGTGGTCAACAGGCACCAAGAAATGCTGCCCTCCCACAGAGGCAAGGCACTGGAACAGTTTTGCAGAGCCTTTAGTCTTAACGGTTCATATTCCTGTCCGTCTCTGGTTCTCTAGTCACCAGAGAGGGGCTTTTCTTTACTGTGTGGGGCAGGGGGTGGGTGCTGTTGGTATCTGGGGCTGTCTAGTTGCACTGTAGACCATCAGGCCATTTCCACGCTGTTCAGATCGCAGTACCCTTGACATTGCCTTCTCTGATCCTCCTCACCCCTTTCCCTTGTGGCAGGCTTTAAGAGGCATCTCAGAAGGATGCATCACCCTCCCTGGCATTCCCTACTGTGCTTCTCATGTCCTAGGCATCCCTCTACAAAAGTACTGCTTGACTCTCTTGCTCAGAAACATTAGAGCATTGTCATCTCAAGCTGCCTGACAAGGCAGGGATAGTCAGTATCTGGAGGCCCCAAGCGCTGTTAATCTACCCATGGCAGTAAGACAGAGTAACAAGACTGCATCCAAAACAATCAGTTCCCAGAGGGGGTTATTGCTAATCCACAGTGAAGTGCAAATGGACTTCTGGACAGGATGCTGGGTAAGGAAGGCTTGTAACCTGTGCTGTACCAAAAGGAGATGTCTGAAACGCCATCAGTGTAACTAAGAGGTGACACAGAAGCAGAAAACTTTTGTCTGCTTGGTTAGAAATTTCCTCAGAACAAGTTCTGGATGTTTGAGTAACCTCAGAACATAAAACTTGGGCTTAACGTCAGATCTTGTTTAATCAGAAACAGGGCGATGATTGCACATTAACCATTTACTTTATTTCATAACAACCCCACGTTGCACTGCTGATGAGATAACGGGTTCTTCGGAAAACCTTCCTAGAGCTGATTCCTCACACCCACGCAGCTCTCAGCTCATGGATGGGCTCGATGCAGTGATGGATCACGATTCTTGACTGACAGAACACCAGGTGTTTAAAGTAGAAATTACTTCAGTCCATGGTGTTTGCAGTAAGAATTGCATTTGGCACGATTTACAGACTCTAGATCTAAATTTTATTTGGAAAATATTGCAATAAAGCTGAAATCTTTAAGTCCCTGTGTACAATCATTAACTGCAAAATTATATTCCTCCTCTCTTCGGGACTGTTCAACACATCACACCACATCACATCGCATCACATCACATCACATCACATCACATCACATCACATCACATCACATCACATCACATCAGTCTCATAACAAACTGTTCTCACTGAATGTAAAAGAATAGGCGCCGATACGCCTCTTAGCTAGCATGTGCTCTAACAACACCAAATACATCCATACAAATAGAGCTTGGACAACATCAGGGCCACCAAGGGTATCAGGCTGTTGGTTGCCCATCCAAGGCCCAGCTCTGCTGTGTTGGTCAGCAAGCACACAGACATGTGGTCTCTTGCTGAGCGTGTGCCCACGGGTCCCCTGCCCAGGACAGGGTCCAGGACTCTGAGAGCTCAAGGCTGCTTGTCAGCGCTATAATGCAAGGTGCCACTCAAGGTTCCAGAGAGCCTGGCCAAATCAGCTCTTACTGCTGCATCTTCACTGAGACGCCCAGAAGGTGATGAAGGGCCTCATCTTTTTGTTGTTTTTTTTTACAGTGAAGTTTCAACATCACCTCACCTTCCAATTTTTTGTGCTAGGGGAGTCCCAATAACAAACCTGGATGGAAATGGCAGTGAAGCTGTCTGCTCAGCAGGAGAATAATAGTGCTATTGTCTCCTTCTTCCCCCTCTTCCTCCACCTCAAACTTCTCAGAATTAATGAAAGGTGCTACCCCTAAGAGCTCTGAAGGGCTGAGGACATATGTACTGATTACTTCACATAAAAAACCCAGATACCCAGGAAAGCTGAAATCCCAGAATAATCATGAAGTAAGGTCTGACAGATAAGAAAGATCTGTCTTCACAATGTCAGCCCTTCTTGCCACCTTCACCTTCTTGCTTGTCTTAACTACAAGAGTTCAAGCTAATCTTTTGCAGCTCAATTTTCAGTTTCTGTGTCTTTTTCATTTTCACAAGCTGTTTTCAGTTTACTGCTCCTCCTTCCCTTTTTTATGACTTCCGTTTTTAGATTTCTCCTTTCTGTCTCTAGTTCTAAGCCAGTTTTCTTTCAGTAACTTCAATGTTCTCCAAATAGGAACAGCTTGCATGTCTTCAGTTATTGATTGTTTATATCAGCATTAACTGATATATGCAACCACTTTCTTAGCAGACATGCAAGACGATGCCGTTGAGTAGGTGAGACTATGAGCAAGTACAATGAGGTGAAAGAAACAGACCACCTTTCACAAACCGTGGGGAGAAGTTAACTGCCAGGCTGTCTACCCTTCTTGTACAAAACTTTGCTTTGGTTGGTTAATGGTCCAGAGCAAGTTGCTACTCAGTGTTTTATCAAGCTACAGAACAGAAACTCAAGGAGAGCACGGGGATGCATTTTCTCTCTGCTGCTAGTGGATGACCATCGTCCTGGTGTTACCATCTCAGCCAGTTTCAGTTCCTGATTCCCATACATATCTGAACACTACAGCAATAAGGAAACACTGCTACTCCTAAAGGCTCTGCATAATTGTTTCAGTGCCTTGCCTCTGTGGGAGGGCAGCATTTCTTGGCTCCAAGAGGCAGCACAGCACTGGCACTGGTATCCAGAGTGGTGAAGGAGTCTTCAACCTTGGAGGCTTTCAAGATTCAGTTAGACAAGGCCACGATGATGTGTTGGGGTGCTAGTGATATTCCAGCTCTGAGTAGGAGTCTGGGTCTCCCACCCTAGTTTCTTACGTTCCTATGATCCAGTGAAGAGCTTCTGTAGGGGCTTAAGAGTGTTTTGGCATCACATCCACTTGGTGCAGTTTTATTACATTTCCCATTCATCAGCCTGAAAGTGCATCTGAGTACTTAGCTTGGTTGTTGCTCAGGATGTCACAAGATCTTCAGTCTGTGTTCCATAATTAGAGAAAATTAGTTTTTTCTATAAAAGAAAGCTGCTAAAACTGAATATGGAGAAATCTTTTCTCAGTGTTTGAATATAAAAGAACAGGCACAGATACGCCTCTTAGCTAGCATGTGCTCTAACAACCAGCTCATTTTTAAAGACCAGTCTTTGCACCAAATACATCCATTCAAATACAGCTTGGACAACATCAGGGCCACCAGGGGTATCAGGCTGTTGGTTGCCCATCCAAGGCCCAGCTCTGCTGTGTTGGTCAGCAAGCACGCAGACATGTGGTCTCTTGCTGAGCGTGTGCCCACGGGTCCCCTGCCCAGGACAGGGTCCAGGACTCTGAGAGCTCAAGGCTGCTTGTCAGCGCTATAATGCAAGGTGCCACTCAAGGTTCCAGAGAGCCTGGCCAAATCAGCTCTTACTGCTGCATCTTCACTGAGACGCCCAGAAGGTGATGAAGGGCCTCATCTTTTTGTTGTTTTTTTTTACAGTGAAGTTTCAACATCACCTCACCTTCCAATTTTTTGTGCTAGGGGAGTCCCAATAACAAACCTGGATGGAAATGGCAGTGAAGCTGTCTGCTCAGCAGGAGAATAATAGTGCTATTGTCTCCTTCTTCCCCCTCTTCCTCCATGCAACTCATGATATTGTTGTGCCATGTGATGTTTCCTTTCAGATAAGAGCTGCGGTCACACATGGAGCGCAATGAAGACGCTAGGTACATGACACATCTGCAGATAAAGACCCCTGCAGGCTGGGATGCCTCTCCTCTACCTCTAACAGGTCCTCATGCTGAAAAGCTATTAGGTGTCTTTCTCTCTTGCATCTGCTTATCTTGAAACTATTTCCTGTAAATCTGTGTTGACGGACACCTGCACTCGTGTCACTTTACTGCATCTCTCCCTGTTTCCTGCAGGGGTGCTACAATGCTTGGCTTTGTGCTCAGGATAGTTTGCTGAATTCTCACTGAGTTGTTTCAGTTTTTGCTCTAATGATAGGGAAGTATATGGGGATGTGAACACAAGAAACAGAATGATAGAGGTAGATAAAGCATGTATCCCTGTGTGAGACAGCTAGCACTATGGTGCTAAAGAATGCTGAAGGCAAGAGCTGGATGGCTCTTCACTTGAACATCTACTCCCTCGCTATCCAGCCCAACTGGCAGCTGTATGTTTCTAAAATATAGGTTCTGTCCATCATTAGGGACAGGTTGGTCTTTTCCTCCATCTCCAGCTAACTTATCTGAAACATAGCTTCAAACAATCTCAAGAGTGCAGTGTGAGAATGGATTCTGCAGCACACCTGCTTTCTCTGATCACACATATATTGGCTGTCTACCATAATCCCTCTGTCTAAATGAGCTCCAGTTCTTTTGGACTTTGTTCATTCAGTCTGGGGTGCTGGTTGCCAGAGTTTACTTTCTGCAATAAGCCTCTTTGGAAAAACATGTTGGTCTAATAGTTGCTTGCCTCACTATCCTGAAAATGAGCCTTGAGGTCCTAAGTGACATAGGCACAAAATGTTAACCTTGATGGCCAAACATGAGATGGGAGGAGGAGGAGCAGTTGCCTGAGCACACTGGGGATGGAGTGTGTGCAGCAGCAGCTTGGGATGCTGTCTCCTGTGGAAAACTTTGTAAGAAAATGAACTTTTCTTCAATTCCTCTCAGGACTCACAGTTGCATCAGATCAAATTAAGCAAAACCAAATAATGTCCCCAGGTGGAGTGTCTCAGCCACTGCTACCCTAAGGAAGAAGTCAGGTGGGACAATGCCTTATTTACCATTGCACAGAGAATAAAAGGAGTCAATAAATAGATTATTTTTAGATGTCAACACCAGTGCTTCTCAGCAAGGCCCCAGGGTGCTGTGATCCTCGTGCCAAGAGGGGCTGAGCACTGCTGAGCTCCTTCAAGGACCAAGAGATGCTTTTCCAGATTAGCCCCTCTGGCTGCAGGTTATAAACTGGCAGTTAAAAAACAAACTTTTAATTAGGTCTACAGAGACATCCACACGGTTGTCCAAATGAATGTGCAACAAACTTCCAATAACACTAAGAGTTGCCTTCTTCAGACATCTCCTCTGGTCAGCAGCTCATTTTGAAAAACTGGGAAAGAATCACGGAGTTGTCATGGTTGGAAAAGACCTCTAAGATCACTGTGTACAATCATCGAAAAAGACCAACCCAAAAAACCCCAGTACGAAACCAAACAAGCCAAACCAGACCACAAACAAAAACAAAACCAAAACAAAAAACCAAACCAAACCAAACAAACCCACAAAAACCCCACCTCAGCATCCCCCTACAGCATGTCCTCAAGTGCCTCATCCACACGCTTTTGGAACACCTCCAGGGATGGTGGCTCCACCACCCCCCTGGGCAGCCTGTTCCAGAACCAGACTACTCTTTCAGTAGAGAAATGCTTTCTAATATCTGATCTAACCCTCCCCTGGTGCAACTTCAGGCCATTTCACCTGGTCCTGTTGCTATTCACTGGAGAGAAGAGGCTGCACCCACCGCACTACAACCTCCTTCCCAGTATCTGTAGAGATAAGGTCTCTCCTCAGCCTCCTCTTCTCCAGACTAAACAATCCCAGTTCCCCCAGCCTCTCCTCACAGGACTTGTTCTCCAGACCCTTCACCAGCGTGGCTGCCCTGCTCTGAACTCAGTGCCTTTCTTGTGGTGAGGGGCCCAGGACAGAAACTCAGTGAGAGCACGGGGATGCATTTTCTCTCCGCTGCTGGTGGATGACAGTCATCCTGGTGTTGCCATCTCAGCCAGTTTCAGTTCCTGATTCCCATACATATCTGAACACTACAGCAATAAGGAAACACTGCTACTCCTAAAGGCTCTGCATAATTGTTTCAGTGCCTTGCCTCTGTGGGAGGGCAGCATTTCTTGGTGCCTGTTGACCACAGAATAGGGAACCTGTACCTGTCAGAAAGTCTCTGTCGAGATGCTGCATTTCCAGCCCCTGGCCCAGCTACATCCTGATTATAACCAGCCTTACTGGAGAAAAAATGAGCTTTCTCAAATAATATTAACATTATTTTCACACTGCCACTGTTAGATTTTCACTACGGTGAACACTACGTTTCATCAATCAACAAAACCAAGTCAAGCAATCTGCCTTAAAACTGCCTTAATTTCTCTAATCAGATAAGGCACCATAATGTTTCCGAGTATCCAAGTATCTTCTGTTTGTGAACATACCTGCAGCAGAACATCAGTGAAACTGCTTAAGCCAAGATCTTGTCTTTCTACAGCAGTATGATACCCTGAGAGGATCAGTCTCAGCGTGCTTTTGCACGCAAAGATCTTCAATCTTATCCTCTTTATTCTCTTTTACCACTGTGTATTACTTCATGTTGCTCAAACACGATTTCTGCCCTGTTGAAATGGTTTGCATCTCTCCATCAGGTCAGAGCCACAGGGCTGTCTGGGCTGAGAGCACCTTTCCTTCAGCTGGCACCGGGACTGCCCGCCCCTCTCCTTCAGTCTTCCTCCTTGGGACCTGTCCCAGCGGTTTCACTTTTTCTCCACATTGCTCCAGATTACGCTGAGTTTCCCAGTAGAGCTTCCTAGGCAACTTCGTTGTTTCCTTTGCCTTCTTTGGAGCAGGCTGGTAACTCACGTGTCTGGGTAGGCAAGCCCAGCACTGGTTCTTTTTCTGAAGACCAAGGAGAACATCTTCTGAAGTGTGTTGCAGTTGCTGATAGAAACTGATATGACGTGACCCATCAGCCACAGCTGGATTCCAATAAACTCTTTATACAAATCCGGGCCAAGGCAGGCCAATCCCAAAGCCTTGCAGGCGTGTGTTGGAAAAAATCACAGAGAGTGTGGAGGAGGAGAGCGGGGTTGAACTCTGCAGCAAGGAAGGAGGTGCAGCTTTCGAACGCGCTGCAGACTCAGGGCATGCAAACGCTGATGCTAATGTGCAGCTTTTATGAATCTTAAGGATTTGGCTGCAAGCTGATGCAATGAAAATGCTGGGAACCTGAAAGGTGTGGGCTAGAGCAGGAAGTATGGAGTCACTTTGACATGCATATTCCCATCCTCTGCTGCTCCTTGTTTGTCTGTTGCTGTGTGTTCTGGCGTGGGGATGCATTCCTCGCTTCAGCCACCGCTCCCCTTTCTGATGAGCCACGTATGGAGGTAATGTGTAGGTGTATGTTGAAACGTCGTGGGGAGGGTGAAGCAGCACGTTAATAAATGATGGCTTATCTACACACAGACAACTGAAACAATCATTTGCCTCACTCCTTTCAGTGTAAAGCTGGGCACTATGGTAAGGAGAAAAAAAGGTATATATTGCTGCTGGACCTGCCTCGTCACTTGGAAACCTGGGTGAGTCAGCACGTACCTGGTAACCAATACCACAGCGTCAGCAGCAGGAAAGGACATTCTGAACATAATAAAGCTGGGACAGACGTGTCAAAATAGTTCCTTGCAATTGATTTGGCATTGCTACTAAGGTAGCAGATTTCCTCCTGAGGTTTGAGTTAGCGAGGAGCATAAATATAAATGAAAGTAAGAAATGGCACCTAAGTCCCTGAATTTTATATTATAACTCAGAGAGAAACTACATATGAGATAATTGTCTGGTGTTCTGAAGTTCTCACAGAATTTGCTAGAGGGAGCAATCTGACCCTAGAAAGCATTTGACTAAACCAGACTGAACTGTAAAGGTTTTATTCCGCTTATAATCTGCCCGGTTTGCTAGGTGCAATTAGAAAGTACCCAGCTCCTCAGTATGACTCCTCTTACAGAGACAACATGCCACAGAGAGAGGCTTCAGGTTTGGTACTTTACTCATTGTTCTACAACAGTGTCTAGAAATTCTGTCTGGACTCAGAACTCAGTTATGTAAATGCTTTAAGGGCATTCTGCTCCCTGAATTGCAGCATCTTAAACAAGCAGAAAAAAACAGCATAGGGAGAAAAATTGCAATAAAAGAAGTTTTAACTGTTGAAAGACAAGGAAGTGAGCCCAGAGACTGATGAGGATAGACTGCACGTTACAGCTTTGATTCCAAGAAGTTACATAACAGGATACAAGAAAGCAAACCCACCTAAACACAACTTCGGCTTTTAAGTTCTGCTTAATTTCAGAATGGTGACTCTACAGAATCCCAGCCGGTGGCCTTGGAGGGGCCAGAATGCCACAGGTACTTCAGCCTGTGCCAGCAAAGCTGCTCAGGCACGTGCAGTTCTGCTCCTGTCCATGCTGGGTGTCTGAGCAAGGCTGGACAGAATCAGAGACCCAAGGAGAGATTTGGCTGCGAGGGGACCTACGAAGGCTGTAGCTCAGCACCCGGCTCCCAGCACAGCTAGACCAGGATGCTCCTGGCCTTGTCCAGGCAACATGGTGAACATCTTCAAGGGAGAGGCCTCAGGACACCTGTTCCAGTGATGAACCATGCTTGTGAGAAGAAGTATCAATTTTTCTCTAGGGAAAATCAGGCTTTTGTTTGAGAATTCTTTCATTTTTCCGTTTCCCTGGGCCCCTCTGAGAGGACTCTGATTCTGTTGTCTCTGCAGCACCCCGACAGCTACAATAATCTTTCAGCCTCCTCTTCTCCAGGCTGAATAAAGCTAACTCCTTCAGCCTCTCCTTGGGTGTCACGTACTGTTCTTGACCTTCTTGTCATCTCTCCTATGGGGACTGGCACAGTGGACACAGCGTTCCAGATGTGGCTTCACGTGTGACAGATAAAGTGGAATCATCACCCCCCTTCCTCTGCTGGCCACGTTCTTGCAGCTGCAGCCCAGAACGTGCTTGGTCTCTATTGCCTCTTCCTGGGTCATCTTGTTGCCCACTGGAAGCCCAGGTTCTTTTCTGCAGAGCTGCTTCCAGCACAATTAATTCCCAGACTGGACTGATGCATAGGCTAGATTTGTCCCCAAATGACTATGCTTTATCCATAAAATAGTATGGAAGAGTATTTTGAAAGGTAGACTTTCTCTGAACCATGTCCTGGGGAAAATCTGAAGGTACCAGATTTACATGTTTCCATCAAGATGGGGGAATGAAAAGCAGTTCCATTTTAGAGGCCAAAAATCTTGACTTTGGCTCTCTTCTCTTTACATAAGCCTACAGATCTCCCTTCTGTTCACATAAGCCAACAGATCTCTGTAATGATTTCAGTGTAAGTGGCCAGGAATTAATGTAAGAACAGTAATAAAAAGAAATTGGGCCCAAATAATCTCGGTCGTATCCACTGCTGAGCAGTGATTGCACCCGAATCAGTAGGAAATAATGGATTCTCTGGGCTGGTGACACAGCACACACAGTTCTACAGATGGGTTTAAGGTTTTTATACCTATTTTGCTCTGCCTTCAAGGGTAAATTTGGTTTCAACTTCTTCAAAGACCCACAGATGGATTTCTATTCAAGAAGGGCATCAATGCATTTTGTTAACTAAATCCTTGCCATGCTGGGTAGAAAGCAGCAGCGTGAATATTCTGGTCCTTTCAGCAAGAGCCCCCCAGGAAGGTGTTGGGCTCTGCCTTCCCCTGAAGGTGCAATCACATCCTGTGCCTAATTTACATAGGAACTGCAAACCCCCTTTTCCTGGGAAAAATGGAACTGCCTGCCATCCCTGCAGGGCGGGCAGAGGCACTGGGCAAGGGGAAACCCTCTGTGTCACAGGGTATATAAGGAACTGGGTCCTGCACACTGGCTCTGGGCACGCTCACAG
>JANVCC010000068.1:9948135-10017151 GCA_025345505.1 Todiramphus chloris collaris | reverse complement strand
CACATCGTAGAGCAGAAGCTCCAGCTCACTGTCTGGTTGTCCTTATGTATATCTGGCACAGATGAAAAGAACTGCAGTACTGGTGTGAATAGAGAACAAATGGGTTTGCCACTGGAAGAAGAGTTATCTGGACAATTGTTTCTTCTCGTGAAGCTGTTCCTAATAAATAGTGGGGTTCTTTATCTGATTGCAGATCACTTTGGGTGGGATTAGATGTGAATGCTTTACACAGTGCTGTGAAAATACATTTACAACCTGAAACTTAGTCTGACTCCAAGAGCTGGTGCTTTGAACTTGATTGCTTTTCAGCTTTTGACAAGAACAGGAATCTCTTGATTTTACCAGAATTTCATATAAAAAGAGAAATGAGGTATTTCATGAGTCTAAAAGTTCAGTCCTGAGCTTAAGAGAATAGGTTTTTTCTATTTACAGTATACCAGGACTTTCATTCAGAGATAACTGAATGTCTCACTACTTCTTTGCTTGTATTATATGGATGATGAAATCTAGTACAGACAATGAATGCCAGTTTCTAAAATAGTTCCCCAGTGCAGTGTCAAATACCAGCTGAAAGATTTATCACCAGTTATATATTTCATGTAATTATTATTTAGGATACACAAAGAAGATATTAAACTGAATGCTCAGATGTCCACCTCACATATACCTAAACCAACATAGACAGCTAAATAAAACTGGACAGGTTTGGTGTACATATCTCACTTCACTTTTTCCTTCCCATTTGAGATTTCTATGTCAGGCCCTCACTCTTTTCCAGCTGCTTCTGTATTTACCCTCTGCTAAAAAGGTTTTGCTTTTCCTTCTCCTTCTTCCCCCCCCCCCTCCAGCATTTTGTGCCTGGTGTGGAAAGGCTTCTCACGAGCAATGCTTGTTTTCTGTTTCCCTTTCCACAGGCTCTCATCCAGCTGTTGCAGCAAGAAATCCAAACTGCAGAAGTGCCCCCGAGATGGGAAAAATCATTGTTTATGAGCACGTCAACTTCCAGGGTTACTCTAAAGAGTTCACAAGCGACGTTGCCAACCTGAAAGATGTGGATTGGAACGATTGCATCTCCTCGGTGAAAGTGGTCGGCCAGCCTTGGGTGGCTTACGAGCACCTCAACTACACGGGCCAGTTACTGGTGTTCGAGGAGGGAGAGCACAGCGTGGTTGATAGGAACATGAATGACAAGATCACCTCTCTGCAGATGATCACTGAAAATCTGCACAACCCCCAGATAACTCTCTATGAGCACATCAACTATCAGGGGAAGAGCAGGGTGATAAAGGAAGCAACCAATCTGAGCAGGGGACACGACAACGACACCGTCTCCTCTCACAAAGTCCAGCGAGGCGCCTGGCTGCTGTGCGAACACGGCGACGGGAGCGGTTTCCGTTACATCGCGCGGGAGCACGAGCACTTCCCAAACTACAAGGCAATCCATTTCAATGACAAGCTTTCCTTCCTGCGGCCCCTTCTTCCCGGCAAGGGCTGTGGCTGCAGCTGCTAGGCTGCGGAGCCCGCGGCGCTGGGGAAGAGGAAGCCCCAGCAAGGGTTCTGAGACCCAGATCCCTGCCTGTGCTTGCATTGGTTTGTTCACTCCTGTGTCCCAGGAGCTCTCCCCTGCTGCCCTGCGGATCCGTATTCCTTGATCCTGCCCTGTAGGGCTCTCTCCCCACAGTCCCTGGGAGCTTTTGCTCAGATGGCAGAGAATCAAAGCTACGGCACGGGCCGAGGGTGCGGAAGCTTCTGCCCCCGCAGCTGGCACCCCTGCCCGTGCTGTGCGATGGGCAAGCACTGCGTGCCGCTGCTGGTGCTGGGTGCACGAACAGGAGGTGATTCTGTACCCAGCATCAGTCACTTTGTGATTTGCTTCCAGAGCTCTCGCTTTACCACGGCTTCTGCTGTTTTCTGTATTCCATTCTGTGCTGTTGCCATTAAAGAAGCTCCTGAAAGCATCACCAGGTTTAATGGCTGTATTTTATTCTGGTTTAATATGGATAAATACTGCCCTTTCATGGCATCATAGAATGTGTTGAGCCATAAGGGATCTCCAAATGGCATCCAGTCCGACCCCCTGCAGGGAGCAGTGCCATCCTCAGCCAGAGCAGGTTCCTCAGAGCCCCCTGGAGCCTCACCTTGAATATCTCCAGGGATGGGGCCTCGACCACCTCCCCAGGCAACCCGTTCCAGTGGTGTACAACCCTCCTGGTAAAGACCTTGTTTCTAACACCCCATCTAAAACTGCTCTTCTCTAGTTCAAACCCATTGCTCCTCGTCCTGTCACTGCAGGCCTTTGCAAACGGTCCCTTTCCCCCCTCTGGCAGCCCCTGCAGGTACTGGGAGGTCATTGTTAGGTCTCCCCAGAGCCTTCTCTTCTCCAGGCTGAACAACCCCAGCTCCCTCAGCCTGTCCTCATAGGAGAGGTGTCCCAGCCCTCTGATCATCTCTGTGGCCCTCCGCTAGCCCCGTCCCATCAGGTCCATGTCCCTCCTGTGCTGGGGGCTCCAGGGCTGGACGCAGCGCCCCAGGTGAGGTCTCCAGAGCAGAGCGGAGGGGCAGAATCCCCTCTCTCGATCTGCTGGCCCTGCTTCTCTTGATGCAGCCCAGGATGCAATTGGCCTGTTGGGCTGCAAGCGTGCACTGTCTGCTCTCGTCCAGCTTCTCGCCCACAGCACCCCAAGGCCTTTTGCACAGGGCTGCTGTCCATCGCCGCATCCCCAGCTGGTACTGGCAGTGAGGGTTGTTCTGGGCCAGGCACAGGACCCTGGTTCACACAGGCACTTGTAAATATTTTTCATGGACCTCTCCTGAAAGGTTTTCTCTCCTTCCATTCTCACTTGTCAACAGCATTGGCTTCAGGCTGGATTCAACCAGAATTAAAACCTTGGTGAGCACACCGAGTCTTGCTGTGAGCCTGGCCAAGCTCTCCCCTGGAGACTTCACTTGATTATCACAAGACTGCTTTTATCTCAAGGCACTGTGTGTCATCCTAATGATATAATCTACCACCCTAAATTACAGCATCAACAGAACAGTTTGGTACTGTTGAATTGATTGATTGGTTGGTTGCAATAGGAAAACCTGTCTGAGTTCTTAAACCTTTGTATCTTGGCACGGGGTGAAGTGCCACGTTGAGATCACACCGTTTCCATCAGAGTGGGAAATCTCCATCTTCCAAAGTTCCCTCCATGGCAATTCCACACTGTGACGGTGTTTGACCACTGTGACAGTCCTGAGAGTTCTGCTTGGTCTGTTCTGCCTCCGGACAGACTTGAACGCTGCCTCAGGCAGCTCGGAGCCCTGCAGCGCTCCAAGCAAGTGCCAGGGGCACTGCTGCTTACAAGCCTGCGAGGAATCCCAGGGGCCCTTCTTTGTCCTGTACCAAATCCATGGGCATCGCAGGCCACAAACTACATCTTTCACAAGGCAAAGGGGCAAACGGAGGATGGAGATGCAAGCTGCAAGGAGGGCTGATGGAACATCTGCAGTTGGGTGTTTCTCAAGCCCCAGAGCATCCTGCAGAACTCCCTGCAGGACTGTGACCCTGTGCGATTGCTCTGCACCCCCAGAGCAGTGCACTCAAACCCACGTGGCAGCTGTGTGTGGAACCTGGACGGGGCAAGCAGCAGCTATGGGATCAGTAGCTGATCAGAGCTGACCAAGCCTGGGCACTGCTAGTTGTCTCATGGGGTATTTTTTACAGGAAAAAACCTGGGGAAAACTCTGGATTTTGAAAACCTTCTGGAGAGGAAGGTGAATAGTCAGAATAGTGTGCTGACATCCAGCCAAATAAATGGACCAACATCTGCTTTCCACTACACTGAGGAAGAAAAACTTTTTTTGAGATTCACCTCAGTCCAAGGAATGGCTTTGAAGGGGTGTGTTAATTAAAACTGTAAACACAAGGTTTTTTTCTCTCCAATAAAACATAAAGCCAAACTGAGAATGACAACAGTCAAACTGGTATCTCAGCCATCAGTGTATAAAAGACGTAGGATGATTTTGATGTCACAGCCTTGCAGTGTTGTAATCAGCTTTGCAGTTAAGTGGAGGAGCTCCAGCTGGTCTTTGTCTTTACTGATTCCATCCCCTTGTGTTTGGAGCATAGTTACCTCAGTTAGGAACATGAAAAAAACTCCCTGCAGCCCTGCTCAGCATAGTTGTACCTCATACAAGGACTTGTGTCTCTCTGAGTTCCTGAGGGAGATATTTTTGCAATACTCCTCTTAACATAACCTGTACCTCTCCTTGGGGGAGAGAAAAAGCTATAGCTACCTGGCCTTTAGTAGTGCAGGGAAATCCTTAACTGAAATAATCCAGTGCCATGCTGTGGCTAACCCACTCACAGCCAGGGTTTGCACGTGGGCTTCCTCTGGCTGCGCTAACCGTGTTCTTAGCACATATCACTCAACTCTCACACCCTTCTGGTGTGTGCACAAGCCTCCAGCCACTCACAGTATTAATTGCCGTGACACAAGTTCGGACTGGACATCAAGAAAAACTTTTTCACTGGGGTCAGTGTAGCACCAGACCAGGTATGAGCTAGCGGATGTAATTAGTGTTTTCAGCACTTGGATAGATAAAGTCTCAGTGACCTGATGTGGTGCTGGCGATAGTCCCACCTGAAGCAGAACTTCTGAACAATGGTCCACTGATTTGATGGCACAGAAATCCATGAACATCTGATAAATAACAAATGAATTCTTAGTTGTGTTTACAGCTCCAGCTTCTCAAGCAGAGGGTAACTTAGTGTGCTTCCCTTTCCAGCTTGACTGGGAGCTGTTTCCACCAGCAGTCCTTGATATTCCTGTCGTATTCATTCACCATCAGGTGATAGCTTTATCCAATGACATACTGAAGTTCAGATCATGTCATCTTTGCTTAACATCAGTCCTTGACATCTTGTTAATTGTAATGATAGAGCAATAGAGTTCTGCAGAAATTCCAGGCAAGAATAGCAGAGTTTTCTTCAAATACTGCAAAGATAGATGAATTAAAAGTACTGATAAAGAGCCAACCCTCCCCATTCTTTTCCAGCTGCCCAGGAGCTCAGTGAAAAAAAAAACCCAAATCCATAGAGGCAGTGAGTGCTATTATTTACTTTTTTAGGAAGCAGATATTCAGGCTGTAGTCAACCACAATCATCGGATACTGTTCACTGTAGTCTGCAATTAATAGTCCAGCTATGGATTATGTCAGATATGCAAATAAGGCTATTCCTGAAATGTTTGGTTTACATTTTAACTTCTCTAACAAGAACTGTGACAGAGCAGTAGAAAGGAGTTTCTTGTATGAAGTCTTTCCCCGCTCCTCTAAAACCCTCTTGCCACTGTCAGGCTGCTGGTCTCAGGACCAAAGGCACGCCGCTGTTGCACGTGATAGAACCCAGTTCTTCGGGGCACACTGGTCCCAGCTTCATTGCCCACCCCCTTCCACCCAGGGCCATCCTAGCGGAGTTCCTCGCAGCCAGGTGAAAGCCAAGCTTTATCACGGGCAGTGACATCCCAGACCGTGAAAAGGCAGGCGGTTTATGGTCAGCTGCATCCCGCCCCTCTCCAGGGGATGGCAGCAGAGCTGAAACAACCCCGCAGGACCCTGGCGCAGACACCGCTCAGCTCCCTGCTCCTCCAGCCCTGAGCTCAGCAGGCACAGCACGATGAAGCAGTACTCGGCAGCAGCGAAGTGTGCCCAGGGGTCCCAGGAGATGGGGTGAGCGGTGCCAGAGGAGAAGAGGCAGGCGGGCACAGAGGAGGGTCCTGCTGCCCGGCCCGGCGCTGTCCCCGGCGGCTGCTCGGGGCTGGGCTGGGTGCCCGCAGCCCCGGGACCCGCTCCGCAAGGAGCGCTGTTTTCCCCCTTGCCTCGGGAAAACCTGGGCTTTCGAGGGTTGGAAAAGACTGGCCCGCCACAGCACTGCATGGCCTTCTGAAATTAGAATGCATTTATCATGGCGGCAATTTATTGTTACGGATGAGGTGGTGAGGGCACAACGGGGTCTGTGCAGGGTCTCGAGGTAAGCAACTTTTGGTGCTGAATAATGGTGAATACACCTTGTACCAGCTGTACAGACTTGAACTTCTCTCTTTCATGCTGAGATATTTCCAGAGTAAAATGAAAATGCCATGTGTATGAACAAATGCAACTACATCAACATATGCAATCGTATGTGTCTGTATGTATAGTGATAGGTGGAGATGGTACTAGTGTGGATGGTAACCAAAAGCACCAAGATTGCCTTAAAAACAGAAAGGGAAGTGTACAACCCAGAAATAGGATTTAAAGAGAGACCTATTCACATGTGAAAAACAGATTAAAGTCAAAATTTTAAAGCAGAAGCATGGGAAAACCAACAGACATCTTTGCTGATGTGTTAATTTGCAGTCACTGCCAAATATTGTACATGCTGCTGTTTTGAAATTAAATAATTGAATTTGGCTAGAGGTGGTGTTTCACACAATTGGCAAGAAACAATATTATTGTGCTAAACCTGACTCCAAACATTTTCTCCATTCATTCTGGAGGAAATACTTCATATAGTAATTCTTTTTAATATTTTGCTTGTATAAACTGCTTCCATTTCTGTCCATAGAACATGGAAGCAGAGATTATCCCTCCCCAGCGTATTTTTCTGGTTTTAAATTCCTGAATCTTGTTTATTCACATTTCCCCACCCTCCTTTATTCTCTTCTCAATGTGGGTACAAATTATCTCCTGCATCAAGTTATTGGTTCTCCCAAATGTCATACTTCGCTCTCAACAAAAAGAGTCATTTGCAGTGCACTGAAGCATCTTTTTGAAAGATCTCATGGTCATAGCATTCAAACTGATATTGACACAAAGGTCTCAAAGAAAAGTATTTCTTCTGTGGCCACAGGAGTGACAGTACCTTAGGTGTGCTCTCGAGAGCTCAAGTCTGTACTTGATCCCTGTAATCTGTGCTGTGAAACAAGTACATTCCAGATGTAAAATGGGCGAGGGAGAAGTGGTAGGTCCTGGTGAAGCTGGGACAAGTCCCCACAAGGTTTCGGAGTGGTGCAGAGAAAGGGGCTCTTTGTGACATCCTGGGTGCCTGTTTGGTTCAGGTGCAGGATTATTCTGAAATGTTAAAATCAAAAGCACGGTACTTGGGGAGAGAGTTGAGAAGAGAAAAGGAGCAGATGCGTGTGTTGATGGAGCCGATGCTGGTGCGGACAAATATTCCCCCAAGGCTGTCCAAATCCACAAATTAATCACAGGCACAGACACGGAGGGTTCGGATGGAGACAGCTGGGGACACCCTGATGAGAATAGTCCTGATGGAACTGAGGAGAGGAAAAGGAGGTGTGACCTGGTGTTAAAATGAAGATGCCTACAGGACCACACGGAGGGGACCCCTGCACCACTGTCTGGACAACCCTGTGTTTGGGATTCCAGCTCAGTTTGCTCCAGGATAGGTTTTTACATAAGCCAGGTGAAACCAAAACAGAGTATTTGTGGAGTCTCTTTGGCAGAGGTGACTAGATATAACTGAGTGATGATGTGGCAGCCGGGTTTTGGGGTCCCGAAGTGTTTGTGGCTTATTGGGCTGGGGATGTAGACACTAAGAGGGGAGAGCTGGTGGTTATCTGGGTGGAAGGACTGTTGGAGCTAGCACTAGGAATACAAAAGGCTGCCTGCAGTACAGGACACTGACGGCTGCACTGCTGGACCCCCACCACCTCAGACTGCTCGTTACAGGGCTACCGGATGCTTTAAAGATGCACGTCCAGGCTCTCAGAGAAAGGATCCAGGGGGCTATAGAACGTAACCAGCAAAACCCTCGGAATCTGCCTGTGCCCGTGATGACTTGGGCAGATATTCTCCAATATAGTGATGTACATGCACGGGATGGGAGGGGCTGATCTGGGTGGCAGCACCGACAGGTGGGAATAAGAGGGTTAGACAAGTCAGTCACAAACCTGACTTCAGCAGTAACAACAATAGAGGCAGCTGCTCACTCATGGATGTCCACCTTAGATGTTAAAGATACGGTTTTTATGGTTCCCTTAAAGGAGGAGAACAAATCCCAATTTGCCCTCACCTGGGAGGGAACACAGTACACCTTTAAATGGCTTCCACAGAGGTACAAGCACTACCCCCACTATTGCCCACAATGTCATGGCTGTGCCTATGGACACTGTGGAAGCACCATCAGGCATTCACATGTACCAAAACATAGATGTTGTCCTGATGTGTGGAGACGAAAAGGAACAGATTGGCGTAGTAGCTAAGACTATGTGGAATTTGCTAAGAGTGGGTTAGATATTCCACCTGCCAAATGTCAAGGACCAGGACAAGAAATTAAGTTCCTAGGAGCTTGGTGGATAGCTGGTGCTGTTGAAGTACCTGACGATACAGTGTCAGCTATTGAGAAGGGGCACCGTGATGGAGACGGGAGGGGGAGAGATGGGATGGGATGGGATGGGGCGGGATGGGATGGGATGGGGGGAAGGGGGACACAACATGAGCGAGTGGCCACATGGTGCTCAGCTCCTGGCTGTGTCTAAACCACTATAGATGTAGAAAGATAGTTTAAAAAAATGAAAAGCTCATGCAATGGACTGCATTTGATCACCTGGAACTAGACTTCATTACTTTTCCTTTTTCTTTTTTTTTTTTCTGAAATACTTAGAAATGTGCTGAACGGCTCATAATACAGGAAGTTCTTATTCATGACTAAAAAACATTGTCAAAATTCAAGGATGATCTGTTGGTAGATGTTTTCTTTCCCACTGCTTTCACAGCCATACCCTCTCTTTGCCATTTCAAGGTTAGTTTTCCATTAGGGACTAAGTCAGTTCCCATTCTAGAAACTGAAACCTGCAAATAGGTGATAGGCAAGTGGGGGAATTTGCACAACTTGACTTTCATTTATAGTTTTGTCATTTACCATGGCAAGATTTAGACTGAAATATATATCACACAGTTTACCATTTTTGTTGGTTTTGAAGTCGATCCTGTTATATTAGCTGCCTAGTAACACAATTTTTCTCCAAACTAAAATGTTCATGTATTAAGACAATAAAGAAGTTCCATCCAGTTCTTGATGCAACATCCTCTTGATTGATCTTCATCCGTACACAACAGATAATCTCTGGGTGAAACAGCTGTGTACATCTCCCTTCATCCTGAGCCACAGAGACTCAGAAGTGAGGTGAGGATTACAAAGGTCACATTAAACCTTAATAAAACACTTCATCTTATCTTAGCAGAGCTCAGCTACTTCAGAGCAATTATTCCTCTGCATCTCCTCCTGAAAACATGCAAAAATAGTAAATGAACTTATACTAGTGTTGTCTTGAATCCGTAAATAATCCCTAGGAGGATGTGACAAACATACAAGGCAGAGGTTCAAGATAAATCCTCCTCTCTTTTTTAATTCTCTTTTAAACTCTTTCCCTTCAACTCAACTCAGCAAAATGAGTTTTGCACAGCACCATTAGCCTGGCGAAGACAAGGCTAATTGTTCTAAGAGATGCACAGCAAAAGGACAACTGGCAATGGTCTTCACTGGCAACAAGGAAACTCTGAGTGAAAATAAGGAAAAACATTCTTACCCCAAAGGTTGTTCTACCCTGGCAGAGAGGCCAGAGAAGCTGGGGAAGCTCCACCCTTGGAGCTGGTCCAAAATCACCTGGAGAAGGCTCTGAGTGACCCAATCACACCCGGAAGCAGCTCTGCTGTGAACAAGGGCTTGGTCTGGAAGGAGAGGTTCCTTCCAGCCTAAATCTGTCAGTAATTCTAATAAAGATTAAAAAGCCATCGTCACTCTTTGGCAAAGCTGATCCTTTGTCCAGGTTCAGTAGAAAGTTTTGTCATTTCAAGTCACAGCTTGAGGATTACTGTTTTGACCTTTAGAAAGTCAGCCTTCCCTCCCAGCTGCTCTGCAGGGCTCGCTTGCTGGCTGATTAGATGTAATCCACACTTAAAGGACAAAGTCCATCTTTGCCCGTACTTTCTCCTCCTATTATTGAAAAACCTTCAACAATCCTTTGCTAGCATATTGCGAAGTTCCCGACACATCCCCATCCATGTTCCTCCGTAAAACTTCCCTCTGCTGTGCTACCTGTGAGGAGCTGGGAGTTTGCTGCCAGTGCTGCCACCAGCCTGCAGCCCTGCTGTGTGCCTCGCTTAAATTGCCATATTTAGCTCTTGACCTCAAAAAAAGTTTACACTCCCCTCTGGTGCATGAGTCGCTGTGTCTGTGCCATGCTGAAAAGAGGTTTATAGAGTTCCAGAAACATTTAGGCTGGAAGGGACCTCTGAGGTTTTCTACTGCAAGCCCCTGCTCATGGGAGGATGGGGATTTTGTGAAAACCGTGCGAGGTCTCTAAATTTAAACTCCACAGCTTCTTTCAGCAATAATTCTAGTGTTTCTCTCTAGTGGGGAAACAAAGAACAGACTCAGTTCTTACTCTTTTTGTGTCTGAAGACTGTTCTCAACTCTTCTTATTAACTCCTGCAGGCTAAACACACTTAGCTTGGTCAACCATTCCTTAAAACTATGTTCACTTGAAAAAAAATACAAACTTCAACCTTGGTGTTTCTGCTATCAAAGCATGTAGAAAAGCATTATTTTTGTATTCTTTAATACCATAAGCCATTCAGCTTTAGCTGTAACAATGAAAGCTTTACCAGAGACATACCTGAGTCTACACAGCCCTACACCTTTGTGTAGGGTAGCTTTCCTCCCCAGCCATGCATAGCAAAAAATTTTAAATGTTCACTTTCCTGATACTTGGAGCTTTAGAAACTCCTTTTTTTCCTCTGATATACAGAATTTCTAAGTATGTTACTAGCTTGTTGCAATGGAACTACAGTAGATATGGAAAGAGAAATATGAAACTAAGAGAAGCTGGTCTGAAACTACAGCAAAATTCACTGTATTGCTAAATGTACACGTCCTAGAATTATAGAATCACAAAATGGTTTGGCCTGGTAGGGACCTTTAAAGATCAGCTAGTCCAATCCCACTGCCGTGGGCAGGGACACCTTTCACTAGCTCAGGTTGCTCAGAGCCCCATCCAACCCGACTTTGAACATGGCCAGGGATGAAGCATCAACAATTCATCTGGGCAACCTGCTCCAGTGCCTCAGTACTGTAATCATACCAAAAAATTCTTCCACATGTCCAATATAAATTTACCCTCTTCCAGTTTAAAAAGCCTTAGGAAAAAGTCTCTCTCCTCTTCTAAGCCTTCTTTGTATATTGAAAGGCCACCATAAGGAGGCTGGGGTTCCAGGCTGAACCCCAGCTCTCTCAGGCTTTCTTCACAGGAGAGGTGTTCCAGCCCCCTGACCATTTCCCTGGTCTTCCTCTGCAGCTACTCTACCAGGTCCACGTCTCTCTTGTCTGGGGGCTGCAGAGCTGGACACGGTGCTTCAGATGGGGTCTGACGGGACTGAGGTCGAAGAGCAGAGTCACCTCCCTCAGCCTGCTGACTGTACTTTATGCAGCCCAGGATATAGCTGGCTTTCTGGGCTGCAAGCACACATGACTGGCTCATGCTCAATCTTTCACCCACAGGGCTGGATTCCTTCTCCATGGGGCTGCTTTCAAGCCGTTCGTTTCCTAGCCGGTCCCAATGCTGTTGATTGCCCTGACCCAGGCTCAGGACCTTGCACTTGGACTTGTTGAAATTCATGGGGTTCCTACAGGCTCACTCCTGAAGCTTGTCAAGGTCCCTCTGGATGGTCCCTCCAGTGTAACAACTGCACTGGTCATCTTGGTGTAACCTGCAGGCTTGCTGAGTGTGCACTCTATCCCACTGTCTATGTCATTGATGAAGGTATTAAATGGTATTGCTCCAGTATGGATCCGTGAGGGACACTGTTCATTAGTGGTTGCCATTGATTTTGATAAGCCTTATCATGTATTCATCATGTGCATGGCAGCAAAAAAGTTAACTTGTCAGTAGCACTTTTGCTGTAAAAGAAAGTATTTCCTCAAGGGAGAAGAGATCTATTTCTTTCCTTTTGTCAGAGAACCGTTGACTTGTTGAGTCAGGATGACTCAGCAAGCAGGTGTGCTAACAGTTGAAGATATCAGCCTACCTTCTGCTTGTTATGTCTTTCTTTATTTGCATGCATTGCTTGTGTTACATAAAAGATACCCTTGCCTCTGTCCTCCACAGTCATCTTGATCTCCTAACAGCTCCCACTCTGATACTTCAACATTCAACTTCTCATATGCACAACCATACCTGTGTAAGAAAGTAAGTAAGGGGGAAAAAAAAAACAAAGAAGTGAGAACAGTCATGGGATGGGATGGGATGGGATGGGATGGGATGGGATGGGGTGGGATGGGATGGGAGTGTTGAACAGTCCCAAAGAGAGGAGGAATATAATTTTGCAGTTAATGATTGTACACAGGGACTTAAAGATTTCAGCTTTATTGCAATATTTTCCAAATAAAATTTAGATCTAGAGTCTGTAAATCGTGCCAAATGTAATTCTTACGGTAAACACCATGGACTGAAGTAATTCCTACTTTAAACACCTGGTGTTCTGTCAGTCAAGAGTCGTGATCCATCACTGCATCGAGCCCATCCATGAGCTGAGAGCTGAGTGGTTGTGCGGAATCAGCTCTAGGAATGTTTATCAAAGAACCTGTTATCAGCAATGCAACGCGGGGTTGTTATGAAATAAAGTAAATGGTTAATGTGCAATCATCGCCCTGTTTCTGATTAAACAAGATCTGACCTTAAGCCCAAGTTTTATATTCTGTGGTTACTCAAACATCCAGAACTTGTTCTGAGGAAATTTCTAACCAAGCAGACAAAAGTTTTCTACTTCTGTGTCACCTCTTAGTTACACTGATGGCGTTTCAGCCTTCCTTGGAGCCCCAACGATCACCATGGTGTCTGCCCACATGAGCCTGGCAGAGGACCACGAGTGGCTGGTAGGTCAGCGCAGCCTGCGGTGTTTGTTTCCCAGTGGGAATAAAGCCCAGCAGATGATAGCACAGCATGGTCCAGGCTTCGCTTTTAGCTCCAAACACAAGCAAACGGGGGCAAGCAGGAGCTCAGCACAGAGCAGATAATCATTGCAGGGCGGAGCTGTGTGAGTGACAGCTGTCAGAATACACGGCTCAGAGAAGGCAGCTGCAAGTGGACACCGATGGTGCAGAACGGCAACTGCTTTGCTCTCCAGGAAAAACTGTACATGGTGAACCAGCTCTGCAGAGAGCTACTGATCCCATAGCTGCTGCTTGCCCCGTCCAGGTTCCACACACAGCTGCCACGTGGGTTTGAGTGCACTGTTCTGGGGGTGCAGAGCAATCGCACGGGGTCACAGTCCCACAGGGAGTACTGCAGGGTGCTCTGGGGCTTGAGAAACACCCAACTGCAGATGTTCCATCAGCCCTCCTCCTGTAGCTTGCCACTCCTTGCAGCTTGCATCTCCATCCTCCGTTTGCCCCTTTGCCTTGTGAAAGATGTAGTTTGTGGCTTGCGATGCCCATGGATTTGGTACAGGACAAAGAAGGGCCCCTGGGATTCTTCAAAGATGATCAGAGGGCTGGGACACCTCTCCTGTGAGGACAGGCTGAGGGAGCTGGGGTTGTTCAGCCTGGAGAAGAGAAGGCTCTGGGGAGACCTAACAATGACCTCCCAGTACCTGAAGGGGCTGCCAGAGGGGGGAAAGGGACCGTTTGCAAAGGCCTGCAGTGACAGGACGAGGAGCAATGGGTTTGAACTAGAGAAGAGCAGATTTAGATGGGATGTTAGAAACAAGGTCTTTACCAGGAGGGTTGTACACCACTGGAACAGGTTGCCCGGGGAGGTGGTCAAGGCCCCATCCCTGGAGATATTCAAGGTGAGGCTCCAGGGGGCTCTGAGGAACCTGCTCTGGCTGAGGATGGCACTGCTCCCTGCAGGGGGTCGGACTGGATGACATTTGGAGATCCCTTATGGCTCAACACATTCTATGATGCCATGAAAGGGCAGTATTTATCCATATTAAACCAGAATAAAATACAGCCATTAAACCTGGTGATGCTTTCAGGAGCTTCTTTAATGGCAACAGCACAGAATGGAATACAGAAAACAGCAGAAGCCGTGGTAAAGCGAGAGCTCTGGAAGCAAATCACAAAGTGACTGATGCTGGGTACAGAATCACCTCCTGTTCGTGCACCCAGCACCAGCAGCGGCACGCAGTGCTTGCCCATCGCACAGCACGGGCAGGGGTGCCAGCTGCGGGGGCAGAAGCTTCCGCACCCTCGGCCCGTGCCGTAGCTTTGATTCTCTGCCATCTGAGCAAAAGCTCCCAGGGACTGTGGGGAGAGAGCCCTACAGGGCAGGATCAAGGAATACGGATCCGCAGGGCAGCAGGGGAGAGCTCCTGGGACACAGGAGTGAACAAACCAATGCAAGCACAGGCAGGGATCTGGGTCTCAGAACCCTTGCTGGGGCTTCCTCTTCCCCAGCGCCGCGGGCTCCGCAGCCTAGCAGCTGCAGCCACAGCCCTTGCCGGGAAGAAGGGGCCGCAGGAAGGAAAGCTTGTCATTGAAATGGATTGCCTTGTAGTTTGGGAAGTGCTCGTGCTCCCGCGCGATGTAACGGAAACCGCTCCCGTCGCCGTGTTCGCACAGCAGCCAGGCGCCTCGCTGGACTTTGTGAGAGGAGACGGTGTCGTTGTCGTGTCCCCTGCTCAGATTGGTTGCTTCCTTTATCACCCTGCTCTTCCCCTGATAGTTGATGTGCTCATAGAGAGTTATCTGGGGGTTGTGCAGATTTTCAGTGATCATCTGCAGAGAGGTGATCTTGTCATTCATGTTCCTATCAACCACGCTGTGCTCTCCCTCCTCGAACACCAGTAACTGGCCCGTGTAGTTGAGGTGCTCGTAAGCCACCCAAGGCTGGCCGACCACTTTCACCGAGGAGATGCAATCGTTCCAATCCACATCTTTCAGGTTGGCAACGTCGCTTGTGAACTCTTTAGAGTAACCCTGGAAGTTGACGTGCTCATAAACAATGATTTTTCCCATCTCGGGGGCACTTCTGCAGTTTGGATTTCTTGCTGCAACAGCTGGATGAGAGCCTGTGGAAAGGGAAACGGAAAACAAGCATTGCTCGTGAGAAGCCTTTCCACACCAGGCACAAAATGCTGGAGAGGGGGGAAAAAGAAGAAGAAGGAAAAGTGAAACCTTTTTAGCAGAGGGTAAATACAGAAGCATCTGGAAAAGAGTGAGGGCCTGACATAGAAATCTCAAATGGGAAGGAAAAAGTGAAGTGAGAGATGTACACCAAACCTGTCCAGTTTTATTTAGCTGTCTATGTTGGTTTAGGTATATGTGAGGTGGACATCTGAGCATTCAGTTTAATATCTTCTTTGTGTATCCTAAATAATAATTACATGAAATATATAACTGGTGATAAATCTTTCAGCTGGTATTTGACACTGCACTGGGGAACTATTTTAGAAACTGGCATTCATTGTCTGTACTAGATTTCATGATCCATGTAATACAAGCACAGAAGTAGTGAGACATTGTTAATCTCTAAATGAAAGTCCTGGTATACTGTAAATAGAAAACACCTATCCTCTTAAGCCCAGGACTGAACTTTTAGACTCATGAAATACCTCATTTCTCTTTTTATATGAAATTCTGGTAAAATCAAGAGATTCCTGTTCTTGTCCAAAGCTGAAAAGCAATCAAGTTCAAAGCACCAGCTCTTGGAGTCAGACTAAGTTTCAGGTTGTAAATGTATTTTCACAGCACTGTGTAAAGCATTCACATCTAATCCCACCCAAAGTGATCTGCAATCAGATAAAGAACCCCACTATTTATTAGAAACAGCTTCAGGAGCATAAATGAGCGTCCAGTTAACAGCTCCTTTTCTAATCACAGAGAAGTCATCAATTCAGAGTTTCAGATTTCAGGGCAAACTCAGCTGAGGGAAAGAAGCAGTTACTCTAGTTGGTTCTGGGAAGGGATGGGAGGAGATCGAATCTGCCTACATCAGACTAAAAGTGCACCTAAAAGGTGTGTTAAGTTTCTGCACAGCCAGAAGATCCTCACATGCATGCTGCAGCTCTCATCGCAACACTCAACCCTCTTCCTCCTCAACTGCATTTCACAGTAGCTGCCCGAGAAGCCATTGGAAGTTTTCACATGGAAAGTGTGTGTCTCACCTTGGTGTGGGCTTCTCGGCTGGGGAGGGTGAGCTGATGGCACTTCCTGCAGTGCTGAGCTGCTGTGTGTGAGAGGTGACTCGCTTGCCTACATTTATAGCATTCGCAGGAGCCTTGTGGCACATCCCATTCAACAGACAGAGAAGCGGGTGAGATTACCTTCCGGGATCAAAAATCATTAACTACTTTATATTGCTTTTGACCTTCCTATAGCCAGCCATCTCATTGTTCTGGATCAAAAGTCAGTCGGAGAGCAAACACCTTGATAAACCGCAGAGCTCTGATTCCTGTTCGCCTTTATTCTCCAGGAGCCAGCTGAATCACCTAAAAATGCATCAAGGTATTTTGTGGCACACAGGCTGTAGAATTTTATTTTTGCTGGCTGCCATTTACATTTGTGCTGATGTGGGAAGCACATCTAACACACTGTCGCTTTCAGTGGTTTTCTGTGTGAGATATCCAGGCGAGAGAGGTGGCATTTAAGTAGCTTTTTTAAAGGTTCGTTTTCTCACCCGTGGAGTCATTTGAGCAGCCACAGCAACGCAGAGTTGGTAAAGCAGGGCAGGGAGGCTCTGGCAGAGCTGCAGTGGCAGTATTCTTGTTTAGTTTCACACTACAGGTTTGCTCTAATACATTTTCAGACACAGTCATTGGCTAGAATGCTGGCGAGCTGTGCTACAGCGGGAGGAAACACTGGGACCTTCATTAGTTCAAGAACAATCCAGACCCTGCAAATAATCACAGCAGTGAAAAGAAGAGACTTCTTTCAAAGGCTTATATTGCCTTAGCCATCTCTGAATTCTGAAATCTCAGTCTCTCTCTCTCTTTCTGTGATACCTTTTTGACATTTGGCTCGCTCGTGACTTAATTCCAATCTCAGCCATAACCTGTCACGTCTGATTTCAGCAGCCTCCAAGCCTGGAAATTGCCCAGCCCCTCCAGTCGGTGAACCACCCCCAGTGAAATCATTCTCTGCCTTACCACCAGATGTGAGAAAGCTTGCAAGAAGGATTCAGAGGGGATTCAGTGGTCACTGGAGAAAGCAAATCAAATACCCATGAGCTTAGTAGCTAAAGATCTGAAATATACCTTGGATATGGCAGATTGGCTGGGAACTGTGTGCAGTGCTCTGAGAGGAACCAGGGAGGCAGAGGCTCTGAACTGGTTTGGGATACATCAGAACTCCCTAGAAAGAAAATACAGTTGTGCATACAGGTACTAGACTGTCATTAAATACAATGACCTCCAGGGGCCTCTTTCAAGGTCGCTATCATAAGATGCCCCATTGTAGGGTGCTCCAGGGATGCCTGCTCTATCAGGTAGGATGTTACTGGCGAAGACAAGGAACTAGGAAAGGAGAGAGTTTCCCCCTGCCAAAACAGGGGTAAACAGCTGTACAGTAGCTCCAGCCAAATGCTCCTGTGGCAGCTCTTTCCCTGGTGCTTGGCTGAGTTCGTGGTGTGCCAGATCACAGAACTAAGCTAGTACAAATACTTCTCTTTCTTTTTTTTTCCCATATGGTTCATTCTTTTGCTGCTCTGCAGAGGCTGGAAGCAGAGCAATTGAAATTTGCATTCTGAGGTTTGGAGAAGAGAAGGAGGACCTCACTTTGCAGCAGCAGCTAGATGTGAAATCAGCCTTGCTATACTGCCAAATCACACCTCTATGGCTTGGTGTCACGTGTTGCAGTCAGCTCACCCTACAGTTTGGTGCTGCTGCAAAGAGAAAGGCCCCGTTCCACTGCCAAACCATGGTGTCCAGAATAGAATAGGATGGATTTATGCTGCCACCAAATGACCTTCATTCTTCTCAGCTTGCTAGTACGTTTTTTCTCATGAAATTATTTAGTTGTGTTTCTGACAAAAAAAAAAAAAAACACAACAAAATAAACAAAGACATAATTCATCACAAACTAAACATTGCCATCTTTCTCAGATCCTTCAGACTCAGGAAAGCTCTTTGGACAAATGTATGAGCTACAAAGGCAACACAAATACTGACTCTGAATGTGTCTCGACTGTGTCAGAGTGATGCAGGCAACACTGAACTCCTAAGCCCTCCCTATCCTCTCTGCAGAGCACCAAAGCTGGCAGTGGGCTTTTCATAGCACCAAAGAAAATCGAAAGGTAATATATGATGGCAGGCATTGACACAAAAGCTTGGAAAAGGATCTTTGCATAAACACTCCTAAGCTCTTAATAAAATAAAGGAGCTCCTGGTTCTAATGACTTGTGTTAATGGCTTTGAAAACGAAATACATTTCAGTTTTGCTCATCTCATTTATGTGGTGTTTTAACCACAGGGAAGTTTTATGCACAAGGAAGTAAGCCACTGAACAAAGCAGAATACCACAGGGTGGGGCTAGGAATTTGAGATTGGAAATATTTAAGGCTTGGGGTTTTTTTCCTGTGGTTTGGTTTTGGTTGTTTTGGGGGTTTTTTCTCATGAGAAATTAGGTTTCCCAAACTTTCCCTTCCCCCTCCTGCAGAAGCAGCACCATCTCACAAATTCAAAGAGGAAGTGTGTGACAAAAGTGGAAAGAAAAAGAAAACTCAGAGAAGGGCAAAGCCCTCTTCTACTGCCCTGAAAACTCAGAGAAGGGCAAAGCCCTCTTCTACTGCCCTGAAAACTCAGGGAAGGGCAAAGCCCTCTTCTACTGCCCTGAAAGCTCAGAGCAGGGCAAAGCCCTCTTCTACTGCCCTCAGAGGGAAAAAACCAGAAGAACAAAAGCAAGACTGATGAGCATGCAGAATCTTTGGAAATGTGTAGAACTACAGTTACACAAAAACCACCTGAACAAATGAAGACTTATTCTGATACGCAGCAAAAATTACAAAAAGACTTTTATATTTTTCATAAAACTGTTCTGTTTTTTTCTTTCTTTCTGACAAGGCCCAGTAGTGAGTTTATTTTCTTGTTTTCCCATAGAATAATTTCCAAATACATCAAGACTCTTACGTGTTTATTTACTTTTATTTCCTCTGTGGTTGGCCTCGTCCTCATTGCACTGCCAGAGTCTATTTGTCACTAGAGTGCAGGGTGATAAAACAATTTCACTTAAAGCTGTGGAAGTCACTGTCCTGGTTTGAGCGAGAACAGAACTAACTTTGCTTTTCAGCTCGGTTCTTTTAACCAACTGCACTGTCTGAAGGCAGCAGCCTGTTCTCACAGGCAGTGTCTGCTTCTGGCAGTGAGAACACCCCATGGTAGAGTTACTGCCAAGGGTTGGGGTGCAGCCCAAGGCCACTGCTGGGTCTTGTGTATCACATTGAGGGGTGCAGAGAGGGAAAGGCTGCACCTGCAGGGAGGAGCGGACAGGACAGGGGACCCTGAACTGACCAACGAGGGATTCCAGCCCATATACATCATATATTCAGCATAGAGCTGAGGGATCTGAGGGGTCTCTGGGCTCTTCTCCCCTCTTGGACTGCTTTGCCAGCTTTGCTTGGCTTGGCTCAGGTCCTCTTTCAGTTCTTCCTTGGAGCACCCAAGGAGGACTCTGTCCATCCTGCCTTTGATCCGATCTGCGTGTTCCTGACCCCGGTACCAGAATCCAGCTCCTGAGCACAGCTTCTGTCTGCTGCGGGGCCCAGGCTGGGACTGCCCCAGTGCCTCCACAGCACCTACCTATAAATGCATTCATTGCCAAACCCTTCATGGAAATAAGGTGCCTCCCTCCTTTCTGCCTAGCATGTATCTTACACAAACTTCCTTTTTTTTTCCCCCTCTTCACTCTTTGTTTGCTGCACTCCCGCGTTGCCAGTGCTCAGTAAAGGGGAATGATCAACAATTTTTCAGCAGAGACTAAAAGAGGAATAGCACCCTATTGGGAGAGTGCTGCATATCCATTCACAGCACTGGGAGTGACCACCACAATAAATGTGCTGGAAAGAGATGCATAGCAAACACAGGCTGACAAAAGCCTTAGAAGTCCCACTCGACAAGACACAGAAGCCAGAAAGGAAAGGGAAGGGCTTTTCTAACTCTCACTTTCTTCCCAGAGTCTCCCCTACCAAGATAACAGAAAAGGCAAAAAATGATCTGTGAATAATTGTTCAAAATCTCAGAAACCTGACTGGGTTGCTTTCTGTCCTCATGTTTAATAAACATACAAATGGGTTTCCATGGCATTGTTGCTAAGCTGGACTCTGCAAACACAAAGGCCCGAACAAATTGGATGCTTAGTACCAGGGCAAAAAGAAAAAGCATCACAGACCCTCAAAAGGTCCTGGTTTCACAGCACCACATTTGTCTGGGAAAGCCTCTCCAGCTCAGAAAAGTCTCATGTTCAGAAAATGAACCCAAGATTCTGTTCCTCTCCTGTTTTATTATCAGGTTGTGCTCCTAAATCCATTAGTGACCTGGTCAAAGCAAGTGTGACAGACACTGCCCTGCCCTCGACTCAACACCAGGTGTCACTTCTAACCCACCCATCCAGCAGCAGATTTTCAGAGGATCTCTATACCTACAACTCTTCCTAAAGTCACAGACAGTTACAGAGTTTTAAAGCTTCACATGTCTCAAAATCAGGCATCCAAAAGCAACAGAAAATACCAGACAATGCTAAGCAACAGTGACCAGCAAAAGCTTTCTCTGCCTACCTTTTGCAGGAGCAAGGAAACACACGTCTACATGAACATCTACCACGGAGAGAAGCTGCCAGAGTCTGCTCTCAGGGGTCTGCCTTGCTGGCCTGTCTCTGGTGTTGCTTTGCTGCTGCAGGTGGGAGAGCTGCTGTGCTGCTCTTCATCCTTGCTTGTCCGCTAAAAGATTTCTGAGCATCAGACACTGGCTCAGAGGAGGAGAAAGAGGCATGACATTTGTGGTCAGGGCCCTGAGCCAGGCTAAGGCATGAAGGAAATGCTGGCAGTAATACAGGAAAAGTATTATTAAAATTATCACAGAAAGATAGAGAAGCGTGAGGTACGGAGCTAGGGAAAGGGCTTCCCCCGTGCGTCACGAGAGATCCAGTTTGTATGCTGTGGTGCCCCTGGATTTTGGTAAAGAACAAAGAAGGGCCTGCTAGGATCCCCCCACGTGCTTTTAGTGGTGATAGACCTTGCCACTGTTGTGTACACCGGGGAAAGTGCAAGAGGAGAAAGTACCAAAGTTGCAGAGCATAATCATTTGTCAGGCCCTGGGCTACAGGATCTAGCATTGCAATCAGGCCTGGTGCGAGCAGGGTGTTGAACCAGGGACTTCCAAACATCCCTGACTGCCTCACCTTTCCGTCAGTCTAAAATGCTCCATATGCACTACCCCCCCACCCCTGCACACCAGGGCACCAGCAGCTGTGGATGTGGCTGGAAATGCAAACTAGGATCACCACGCTTAGGGAGCCCCAGTGCAAGCCTGCTTCAGAGGTGGCCAGAGAGAGGGCAGCAGAGGGCAGGCAAAGGGTGTGAACTGGAAGCAGAATGCAGAGATGGCAGAGAGGCAGCTGCTGTTCCCTGCACAAACACTCCATTTCTGACAACAATCCTTAACAGGGCAAGATTAGATGTGGTCTGGACAGAAGCAGCTCAGTCTTCACTCAGCCCTGGGAGACCAAGTAGGGACTAGTGTCTGGGTGAGTATCTGGACTCAGCAAAGGTAGCACAGATGCTGAGAGATGATTTTAGGTGGGAGAGAAGGAAGAAAGAGAGAGTGATTTACATGGAAAGAGAACAAATGTTGACAGCCTGCTCCAGCTGCGAGGACAGGACACAAGGTGTGATAGGGAAGGACAGCACACACAAAATCAAGAGATTAAGCCAAAGGGCAAGGGAAATTGAGACAGCTAGGGAGCGGAGAAGATGAGAATGAGAAAAGGGGAAGACCAAACAGTGGTAATGGGAGTATGAACAGAGATAAATGCAGTGCAGCAAAAGAAATTGTTGCTGAGAAGGACAGCAGAGAACTGAGAAAAAGAGAACACCCAGACCAAAGGTGAGGAACAGCACAGGCACCAATGTTTTCCTTTGCAGAGTAGAAAAAAACCTGACAAGATTGAGATTAGTAAAAATCAAAAGGCACATCTCTGACCAGGATGCAGAAGCAGTGTTTCCCTTCCTTTTAGTCAGCTGTCAAGGTTTAGAGGCTGGGCCAGGCACTAGACAAATAACAGACTCTCTCTGTTAACCCCTCTCCCTTCCCAAAGGGCAAGGGAACAAGGGAGAGATTATTTATCAATTAGAAAACTAAATGAGCTTTAATTAAAATAATAAAATGGAATATACACAAATATATACAAAACCAGTATCAAATTGGTTGGACATGATGATCCCAAGGGTCTTTTCCAACCTGAGTGATTCTGTGAAGTCCAACCCCCTGATAGCAGTTATGTTACTGACACCAGTGATGCTGTGGAGCAGGTACTGGAGGAGACCTAGGCTTGACTCAGCAGCAGACAGGAACCAGACTGAGAAGCTGAATTCTGGATTTAGTAACACAGATCAGGATCAAAGGCAGAATGGACAGAGTCCTCCTTCAGTGCTGGCCATTGAACAAGAAAGCTTGACCCTCACAATCCCTCAGCTTTACACTGAATATGAGATAGATAGATAGATAGATAGATAGATAGATAGATAGATAGATAGATAGATAGATAGATAGGAATACCTCACTGATCAGTTTAGGGTCACCCGTCCTGGCCACTCCTCCCTGCAGCTGCAGCCTTTTGCTTTCTGCACCCCCAATGTGGTACACAAGATTTAGCAGCAACCTTTGCACGCCAATCCTTGGTAGTAACTCTAAACATCAAGCATTACCACTGCTACAGTGGAGGCTGTCTGAGAAAATACGATGTTACGCTCAGGAAGTGCAGTTATTCAGCAGAGACTGAGCTGAAAAGTAAAATCACTGAACAGAATTAGTTCTGTTGTAACTCAAACCAGGACAAGAGCACAAGCAGCAAATCATTTTGCATGCATTACAGCAATTTCAGAACAGTGCATTAGGTTTCAGTGACACAGGGGTGGATGGAAAAGGTGGGAAGCTAGAGCTCAGAAAATGTGCATCAAGAACTATTCTCTGCACACACTTTCAGCTCCTGATGGTTATGGTAGCAGGAAAGAAAAAAGCCTGTGAGGTAGACTTAAGAAACAGGTGCCTGGCAGAAGAGGAAGGGTAAGTGCTCCTTGTGTAAGCCATGGGTCTTGACTACTATAGCAGTAGTCAAAGAGGGGATAAAATGTAACACAACTTCCCTCACTGCAGATGGCAGGAAAATGAGAAAGTGCTTCACTGACCCTTAAACACAAGCAAGAAGGAGACACAGCTTTTGGCACAAAGAAGCTCTTCCGCTAGCTCACAGAACTGAAGTCCAAGGCTAAAGCAAAATAAGGTCCTCCAAGATTCATTTGCATATGAGTTATCAATAAAACAAAACCTGGGTCAAACAGGGAGACAGAAACAGAGAGTCTGATCTATCTTTTGAAAGCCAGTGGGCTTATACACCACCAGGCACACCCCCCCTCCCCCCGAGACCTACAGTGGCCACTGCACACAGCTCCAACAGAGGCACAGAGAAAGACGTCTTTTTGGCAATTTTAATTCTCCCCCCTTTATCATACAAAATACTTTACAATTAAAAAACATTTTTTCCCAATAGAATCATATACAGATATTTATAATTAACAAGATTCAGTTACACACGAGATGGGGAACTTCTGCGCATAGGAAAACAATGACAAATGATCAAATAAAAATTAAGACTTGACCCCACCATATATTCTGGGAAGTTACATTTTAGGCTTTTATTCCCATCACGTTTGCTCGAGCCTGAGCTCCGGGATCTCCTCTTACTCTGACATGGTAAGGGCCTCCACCCGTGTCCCTAGCATAAATACAATACTCTGCTCTTAAAATGTTCACCAAGAGACAGCGAGAAACTAGCATCTGGCTGTACCATGAAGTTACCCGTACCCAGAAAAGGGGACTGCTGCCCCCAGCTTTCCCTAGCAACCCACATATACACAAATGCAAGTACATACATGGGGGAAGCATACTCAAAACCCAGAATTTTTCACCCTTTCACCAAAGGGCAATCTCACCCCACCAAAGCAACTTGGACTCGAGACATGCCTAGCAGGTAGTCTCTGCAGAATGGCTCTCGTAAGGTCTCATAGCCAAGCTATGAGCATCACTGTAAATGAAGTCTGGCAAGAGGGATGGATGTTGCTGTCTTCCCCACGTTAACCATTTGCCTACCAAAAGGCTGTCAGTCATTCATGGAGGTGATAACATGAACCAGTCAGATGCCTAGGCCACACCAGACAGGTAGAGGGAATTGCACACTTCAGCAGGAGGTCCTTGGAAAAACAGTCGCCAATGATGTGCCCTACCAGAGCAAGGATGTGTGTGAACACTAATGAATATTTTATCTAAGGAAGGTCACTGCTGGACTAGGCCAGCTCTGCACTCACAGGGGAGCCCATCCCACAGTCACTGCTGAAGGCCAAATGCCTTAAGTAGCGTGGGAAGATCGTGAGCATCAGCTGCCCCGTACAGGTCACTCTGCCCCAGCATAGAGAGGGCCATGCGGAGGGTGCTCCAGATGTTGTCAGACATAGCACCTTGCTGCCCCCGCGGACCTCGGCTCTTCTGCTGCATGTGCAAAGCCTCTAGGAAGTGCTCCACAGCCTCGCTGTCAACAGAAGAGCATACACAGGCTTACTGGAGAAGACTGAACATCTCATCTTCCCCTCCCCTGTTTCCTTCTAAAGTACTTCCCCTCCAAAACAGTTTCCTCCTCTTCACCAGATCCTGCCCCACTCCAGAACCATCAGATATCCCCTCTTCCCTCTTAAAAGAAGCTAAAGTCCAGATAGCCCCAACTGCATCTGCATGACGTGCTGCTCTCAGGGCAGAGCCCACACACTCACTCTGCTCTCCTGTGCTACGGGAAGGCTGCAGGCAGTGTGGCACTGTCCCAGTAACCTACTGCAGTCTCTCTCCCACACACACTCATGGGTCACAGCAGATCTGACAGTCCCATACTCACCGGTGGGCACCTAAATTGATGCAGCTGATGCCCAAGTTATAGCGAGACCGGATGTATCCTGGCTGGAGCTCCAGTGCCCGACGATACGCGGCCACAGCTTCTTCACTACGATTCCCATTGGCCAGTGTGGCACCGAGCTTATTCCACAGGAGATGGTCCTGAAGAAAGGGACAGAGACAAAGAGCTGAGATAAACTGGATCTTTCTATGCTCCAAGCCAACCCTCCCTTCCCCATATGTCTGTCTTATTCCTCACTCCAAAAATGTACCTCTCACATGAGCGACACCTGCACGCAAGCCTTCACCCAGACACCCCCAGACACCCCCAGCAGAGTCTGTCATCTCTTACATTGGGGCGCACGCTGAGCGCGGCACTGAAGCAATCCACAGCCTTCTCGTACTCGCCGCTGAGGTTGAACAGGACACCAAGACCACACTGAACATCAGGATCCACAGTTGAGGGGTTGCTGCGCACGGCTGCTAAGAACAGTTCTTTAACCTCCATGAACAGCGAGCTAGAGAAGCACAGAACAAGGATATTGGTGGACTGTTAAGAGAGCTGGCCTTGGGTTGCTCCCTCTGCTCCCACATGGACCGGTCCCAACCCTCCAAGAAGCCTTTCAGCTGAAGGCTTAAGTTTGTAACCCTAACTCACTCGGACAGCAGGGACCCTAGGACACGCTTGGAAGGCCCCAGGTTTGTCCCAGGGACACTCTCCTCTGGCTTTTTATCCAGCAGGTGGGCATAGTCTGGTTTATGGCGCAGCCAGTCCCGCAGGGTCTCACATGCCTGCTTCTGCAAGGACTCGTTGGTGAAGCTGACAGCCAGAGCCATCAGTGCTGTGAGGTTCCCCGGCTGCAGTTCCAAGCACCTGAAAGACAAAGAGGAGTTAACCCAGCATTAAAATCGGTCTGGGACACCTGGATACGGGATGTAACACAATCAAGACCGAGCACACCATGCTAGCCACGTGGTCCTTGGGGCATTCAGCACTAGACAAGGAGCCATGCTCAAAAGCTCTCCTGCAACACTCACTGTCTGAGGGCACTGATTGCCAAAAGCTCCTGTTCGTTCTCTGCTTGGGTGGTCCCCAGATATTGCCAGGCCTGGAGAAGATAACGATGCACAAAGTCAGACTTCTTCACATCCAGAGAAAAAACATTCAGCTGATAAACCACAGACACAGAGATCAAATCCACCATATTATCCCACACATTTTCAGAATGACACCAAATATATGCCAGTATACACATTATACTGTTTACACATTAGCCACAGATACAAGTTTCTCTCAGAAGACATACAGACTTTATGGCAGGCAGGTCATTGAAGCCCATAAAATTGGCGTTGCTATAGTAAATTGTCTACCTGGAGATCTATCAAAAAGAAATTGTGGGCAGTTTTACACTTTTAAGTCACAGAATCTTCACTTTCAACTTCGAACTGTGGTCAAACTCCAGAAAAAGAAGGGAAAAGCAGATCTCATTTCCTAAGAACAAAATGGCCATGTAGCAGCCCTATGAGGAGACCCACAAAGCAGACAGCTGTGTATGCTTGTGTAGTGGTCCACTAGCAAGTGAGAATCTTGGGGAGTTCTACTTTAAGGTCTGACAGTCAAAGCACTGTTATTTTACTCAATCTTCAGTCATCATGACACCAGTACATGAAAACCACTTCCATCTCCAGGCTGTTGTCAAGGAATATTTAATTAAGGCACTAAAACCAAAATACCCCTTGCTTTAAAATAGTCTAGATAGTTGGCAGGATTGTCAGCAGGAAGTACCCGCTTTTTGAACATGTCACAAAATGCAGTATCCACTGTCTCAAGGAAGGAAACTGTTTCATTACCAAGTACCTAGACACACTGCACGAGCCACCACAAGAAAAACACAATCTACTGTCTTAAATCTCTAATGCCTCACCATATAGCTAGCTGCAACACGAAGAAGAGCTGACCAGTGACAACTGCATCGTGTTCTGCAGGCAGAAGAGCTGAGATTCAAGGTAAAGTGATTTGGATCAAAGAAACCATGAGATTTCCTTCTCAGCACTGTACCATATGTGAAGCCTTGACTTCTCCTGTACTTTCTGCAGAATCACAGTTGAAGAATTCAAAATGTTTTCAATATAGCTAGACAGAACTGGCCCAAGATTCCTTCCCCTATGGTTTCACCCATCTTTTCACTATGCATCCAGCCCACAGTGCCCATGACAAGAGTGACTGTAAAGGAATATTAGCTTTGAAGTGGTCAAAAAAATGTTGCTAAAGTAGATCTCAAAAAGCTCTGCTTACTTTTCACCTTCTCCTAGTGCACTAGGAAGTTAGGTGCCTGTATTCCCAGGAGTCAAAGACCTCTGTTCCAAGAGGTCACTCTCATCTAAGCCTCAGGATTAACAAATTAGGTATTTCCAGTCATATATAATTAGCAGGGCTTTAATCAGACACACTGAGAATTCAGCATCCATGGGTCATTGAGGCAGGCACCTAAGAAACAGACAATGTGGGTGTATTTGCATTCTTCCCCTTCCTTCTGAGAACAGCCATGTTCTCACCTTCTGAAGAAAGGTGCATAGACTATTCCATTTCTCAATCCATCTTGCAGAAGCTGAAGTGCTTTGTGGAAGTAAGTGTTTACAAATTAGAAGCTGGAAACTTGTCTTCAGTATCATTCTTTGTCCCACAGCTTCAAATGAAGCCCGGGAAGACACCCTAGGCATCTCTCTCAACCCTTTTGGGTTACATCTCTTCCAGCATCTAGATGGAAGGCCTAACCAGGACCCCTAGTCAAATGAGCTGCTCAGAATTAGACTCTAATACAGATATTGAAAGTAGTTATCTGCCATAAGCATCTCCAAACTTGCAATGTCAATAAAGACTTCCACAAAAGCATCTTAAGAGATGAGAACTCTTTGTCCGGGCTCCATGCACAATCTCATATGCTCCAAAGATTTTACACAGCTCTTAAGTCCAGAGCCTCAGCCCTTTTTGTAACTGACCTTAGTCACAAACCTCCTTGCCCACAGCTCTCCTGGGAATTCACATACATCAGCTACATACCCAGAGACACAGAACAGAAAGAAAGAGAGAGAGAGAGAACAAAAAAAACCCCAAGAAAAAGCAAAAGAGGTTTTCATACACTCTGCACAGCTCCTAACATTGAGATGAGTTTTCTACACAGACCCTGACACCTTATAAGGGAAGGATCCAAGACACCTGGCCAAGGTCTGTTATCTCTGCTCTCACTCACCTCCATATGATCTGGCTTCTGTTGCACTGCAGCCTCAAAGAGCAAGACAGCATTGGGGAGATCACCTTCCTCCAAGCGCTTCCGCCCCTCTTCAAACGCATCCGGGTGGTCTCTCATGGGATTATCTTCCTCAAACTGGTAACCCTAGCAGGGAAGAAAGGGGCTAATGCTAGGAGACAGGCTTAGAGAGAAAAGCACTCTTCACAGTACAATATGGTCTAGTCTTGCTGCATCAGAAACACTCAAACTGAGGATCAGCCAGCACCTCGTCCTCCCTGCTAATTCATAGAAGATCAGAGAACAATGGTTCTTCTTCCTGCCTGCTCTGTGCTGAAAAATTCCCCCAGACCAGACCTGGAATAAGTTGCAACAGAAAGTAAACATCTAGTGTGGGACCCACCAGCTTCTGCGTGGCAACACTTGCACTTTTTGCAAGGAAACCCAGCATTAAGAGGTATTTGGTGTTGGACAGGAACTAGACGGCATCTGAAGACAAGCACAAGTGAAAAGAGTATTTGTTTAACCCCTAGATGACCTGGGCTGAAGGTGCAAGCAACAGCAAGAGATCAGTGCAAGAAGGAACTGCAGCAGGATCTGGGGTCTGTGGAGCTCACCTGCAAGGCAGACATACTACTGCCCATCTCCTCAAGGCAGTTCATCAATGCTAGGGCTGAGAGACTGTTCTGTTACCTTGTCATATGATGAGGTGCTGAGGTCTTCATAATCAGAGAGCCAAGGGTGAGCCTCTGCATCTCTCTTGGCCATCTCCTCCCATTCTGCCTGGAGTTTGTCCCAGAAGTCCACATCTGACTGAAGTGAGAACAGAATATGACCAGAGTGCCTCAAGCATAAACTGAGCTCTACAGACATCCCAGAGAACACCTTCTTAAATGTTTCTAGCCCTCCTCACAGCATGCAAAGGAGAGAGGTAACTCTACCACGGGCTCTCAGCACCCCAGCCCTCCTCCATCAGCTTTACCTCCACAGCAGTCTTTGCCTGCTCAAATTCCGTATCAAGGGTTGACATGCTCCCAGATCGCACAAACTGATCCACCCAGGCATCAGATGCCCCCTGGGAGTTTGGAAACAGAAACACATCTTTCTTTTTAGAAACTGGCAACCTCAGGGCACATCCCAAAACAGCACAAGGGTCTGTGATGACCCCGCCTCCCCATCAACAAGTACTGATGGCATGTAAAGTGGAAGATACCCTTAATGTAAAGTCGGGTATACCTTTCCTCCCAGGTGCTACAAGAGATGAGAAAACTCACGCTGTCTGAGTATGTTCTCAGCTTCTGGTTAGACTCCACTAGAGAAGCCCAACAGCCCCTTCCTTGCCTCCCCCAGCCAAGTCATTAGTAGAGCATTACTGAGTTGGACTTGCCATTCTCCCTCACTCCCACTGTGCACTCTGGCAAAAAGCTTTCCTCCTTCAGAACACACAGGGCTGGGGCTCCTACCTGCTGCTGTATAAACTCAGCTGCCCATTGCTCTGCCTGATCTTGGTCTCTGTGGGTCACCTGATTAGCTTCGATCGATACCCTCCCATCTCCGATCTGGCGGACAAACTTTAGGAACTGTGGCAGAGAAATGAAACAGGATGGAGCTGGGCAGATGCTCTACCAGCAAGCCCTCTGCCCACACCTCCCTCCTTCACTCAGAGGGCTTCTCTGTGCAAAGTGAGCACAAAAGGCCCAAAAAGGCAGTGGGGAGGACAAGGCTTCACCAGAGCCATGTGGTAGGGATGAATAATACCTAGAGTGGATTGTAGGGTTCAGCTTCTAGGAATGAGGCAAGGAATGGAAACCTAACACAGCAGGAGGCTTTATTCCTTTACTGTCTTCCCCCTTCTCAATTCCACACACCCCTTATTCACACTGGGTATCTGTCAGCCTCAGTGGGGGAACTTCTTACCTCTGAATTCTGGAGTTTTGGATCATCCACTTTAGAGAGGAAATCACTAACAGTTTTCTTAAGATCATCCTCAGGTTGATATTCCTCATACCTGTGTTCAGAGGCAGTAAAAAGAAAAGAGAGCATGACTCTAGGCAGCAGTGAACTCTTTCACTAACCACTGTCTAAACAATGGGCCAAACAACAGTACTGAGGGATACAAACCCTCCTTAAAAACTCTGGGGTTTTCTCAAGTGATTCAGTACTTCTTATCAGTCTAAAAATTCAAAGTTACTACTAGGCTAACTGTGAAAGTGACTGACACAAGGAGCAGCAGAACTAAACAGTTACAGTGACAGCACAGTCCTGCAGAACAGTCTGGATTCCTTGGCAAGCTCACATGCTATCCGATATTACAAGTTTTAGCACTACCAAAAACAAGGCCATGTATCTAGGAACAAAGAAAGTAGGTCATGCTCATGGAAGAGGAACAGTGTCTTGGAAAAGCATCAACTCAGCAGAGGGTTGAGGGCTCATAGCAAGCAGGCAGCTCAGTATGTTATCTGGCATAGAGCAGGACAGGACCAGTTCCAGGTGTTACCACTACACTGTCTTGCTAAGTCTTTGGAATGGGTGGCAATATCTTAGGAAAATCTGTTATTTGCAGAAATGTATCAGAAAAGGCAAAAGCCAGGAGGAAGAAGAATCCAAATATGCAAGATCTCTTTTAGGGAAGTATCTAAAAAGCCCAAGTAGCTTGCGTTTTACTTCTTTAACTGAAAAACTTAACCATAGTCAACAGGTACCTATACAGAGAAGATCCACAGTAGTAGACTGTTCTGTATCATACAAAACCACATTAAAATGTCTGGAAGGCTGAAACTAGAAATATGCAGAGGAAAGGCTGGATGGGGTTTACCAGGTAGGGAGAATAAAGCAATGAATGTTTACAACTAGTAAAGCCTAGTACTCAAGATCTATAAATCTAAAAATAAAAAGAAAAACCACAACAAAAAAAAACCCCAAACAACCAAAATAAAACAGATGTTGTGGAAAAAAGTTTTGCTTGATTAGGAGTTCCTGACCTCACTCCTGAAATCACTTTAAGGAGTTCTGCTTTAGGCATGAGATTAAGTCAGCCAATATGATCACAACGTCTTCCCAGAACTAAAAAAATCAGAAAAGCTACCATCTCTTAAAAACCTTCGCTCTCCAAGCACTGTTTCCTCCTTTCTCTGAAACCAAAGGCCTGATAACATCCACCTAGGTAAAATGACTCAAAGACATTCAGGACATAAAAGATTTTTGTCACACATCCAAACTTGACCCATCCAAGTGCCTTGCAGCAAATAACTAGTCTTGAGAAGACAGACTCACCATTTATCTGCCAAAGACTGGTCTTCTGATTCCCCAAGCCACAGCTTTTCCTCTGAATGTTCTAGGTATTCTTCTGCCCACTTGGCAGGAGACACAGACAGTGGATCTGCATAGGACATCAGAAAGAACGGGGAGAAGAGCAAGACAGACAGACCATCACTCAGATTAACTTCAGATTTTGCTCCTTCCACTTAACACAGAGGTAGCTCACATACAGAGAGGATCTCAAGTATACTAATTTATGCTTGTTTCTTCTAACTTGGTTTAGTCTGAACTACAAATCAATCCTTATGTTGTGTGGGAAAATAATGAAAATTGGTGAGAATTGTAAACACACTCAAATGCGTTGCAGCTGGGGTGTCAAAAGACACATATCATACTAATTGTTATTTAGTTTTCTAGGTTTGGCTAATAGAACACCTCTTTTAGGTAACATAGACCCATGAGACTCAAAGTCACCTTACTGAACATATGTGAAATCCCTGCCCTGCTGTGGGCAAGATCAAAGTACGGTGGAAAACTACACCTGCAAAAAAATCCCTGATATATAGGCAAAAGCAGCAGGTTCAAAAACTTTTCATTCTCTAGCATGGAGCAAGCACCACAGTGCCTGTGTTCCCACTTGCGTGCCTCTGCCTGGGTGCTGCTTTGGAGATCCCCCAGTTCACAAGATAACAAGAATAAATTTACTCCTTGCATTTCACCCATGGCGCAGCCTGAAAAGCACTAGGTTTTCATCAGAACTTTCTCAAAGACCTTTGTAAATGCTGATGAAGGTCAAAGAATGGGGCTACCTGTCTCTCTACAGCGGCCATTCCTGGAGAGGAGAATAGCATCTGTTTAACTCTTACTCATGACTTCCAGATTAGGTCACGGGTTAGTAACAGGACCTATTCCAGACCCAGATCTATTCACAAGGTAGGATGGCTTTTCAGATATACTACTGGCTTGCTTGAAATGGAAAGCTTAACCTTTGGGCCAGAAGCATGCACTTTGCACATTTCCAAGGTGTAACATCCCTCTGCCTCCATGAAACCGACCAAAAGTATTTGACCCATGCACACCAAACAATATTTACCTTTGTATTAAAGGCAAATTTTGCCTTATGAGAGGGAATTAGGAAATACATAAGCAAGAAGCGGTACCAGACCACCTCCAAAATTCTCATCAGTAGAATCATAATATTTTTATAAAAAGAATTTTGAATAGGCTGCTTATCCTAAATTCTCCAAGTAATCTAAACTAAAAAGACCCTTATAGCTGAACAAAAGCTTCCACAGCATACTGTTCACAATTTGGCTAAGCCATCACACAGCAGCTTTCCCACCCCTTCCTGCCATTAAAGCTGCTACAGTAAACACTGACTGCTGGGCCCAAAGCACTACTCCAATTTCACACTCAGCAACTCTTCACTGTACACAGGCAACATCTTGACAGCAATTCCAAAAGGAACCCTTCACCTGTCACTTCAGCAATGAACTCTTGTGACCAGTCAGCTTCATTGTAATCTGAAGAGACATCACCAGCACTATCATCTGCTGTAGCCAAGAATTCCTGGGTCCAGTTTTCAGACAGTGCCAGGGCTGCCACACCTGGAGCTACAAGAAAAAAAACCAAAGAAACAAAACACCACCACACCAAACCAAAACAACAACAAAAGACATTAGGATTGAAGGACTCAAAGATAATCTAAGTGTTCCAGGCTAGTCGTCATTATCTTTAATCTTCCCACTTCTCTTTTTTTTTTTTAGAAAAAAAAGTCACAGAAAGATTCAATGTAGAAGGAATCTCTGAAGTTGCTAGTGTCCTCACAGCAGGTTAAACACTAAAGCTTGAGATTAGGTTTCTCAAGGCATTCATCAGGTCATTTCTCAACTTGCCCAATGCCAATGCTGGTAATTTCCAAGTCTCCCTAAGTACCTGTTCCAGTACTGAACACCCCCCAAAGGAAGAAATGTTTCCTTGTATCTACTCAGCTTCTCTTTCTGAAAGTTGTGTCCATTGCCCGTTGTCCTTCTGTTGTGTATTGCTGCAAAGATCCTGGTCTTGATTGCTGAAGACAGCAACCAGACACTCCACTCCCACCTCTGACGCCCCACCCCCCCATTCCCCCACCCCCCCCCCCCCCCCACCCCCCCACCACCCAGCCCCCCCCCCCCCCCCCCCCCCCCCCCCCCCCTTAGACTCCTCTTCCTCAGGCTAAACAAACTCAGTTGCCTCAGCCTTTTCTCTCACACCACGTATTCCAGGCCCTGAACACCTTACTGATCTCCACTGGACTTCTTCCAGTATCGCAGTGTACTGGGAAGCCCAAATCTGCAAACAATACTCCAGATACAATCTCACAAGTGCTGAATAGATAGGAACAATCCTGCAATGAGCTTAACCATGACATCAAGATCTTTTCCAGCTCTCCATCTACTCTAGCTCTCCTCACCTCGCTGAGGGGCCTGTCGGAAGCTTGACTGTTCAATCTCTTGCATCTCAGCCAACAGGTCATCCATCTTAAAGGTCTGAGGAGCGCGTGACAGTAAAGGTGCATTCTGCTCCTGCAGGAACTCTCCAACCAGCTGCCAAAGGCAGAAATGGATTACAAACACAGAACAGAAGATGGACTAGGCAGAGCCAGGGAACACGAGAGAAAGAAATGGGCTTGTCAGAAGGAAAGATTAATATCAGGTAAGAGGAAAAACAACAAACAGTGTTGATGAGAAAAGCAGTAAGGAGATGCACCAGTCTGTTCTTACCTCATCTTCAGTGGCCACTCCCAGTGGTTTGGATACCTACAGGGAATAATAGGCAATTATCCCAACAGCTCTGACCCCATACCCCTCTCCATATGCTCCCCATGACCCAATTAGTTTACATCTTCCTTAAGCTTCAGCTGTCAGCATTTTCTCACATTAGCTGCCTGCTTATACAGAAGCTGAAGGAGCAGGAATAGCTTGAGTGATACTGTCCAACCCCCTCCCACGCTTTCTGGGCTAGGAGCTGTGACAGTTCGTTGTACAGCCCACCACAGCCACCAACATCCTCCGAGTGCCCATAAACACAGCTTCCACGAACAGGCCCTCACCCTAGAGTCCTGCAGGACGAATCAGGTGATCCTGTGGCCTCTTTTCCCAGAAAAAAAAAAAAAAAAAGCAACAGTTTCCCCCGTGCTGCTTCACCCCACACCCCGCTGCAGCCAGCAGAGCCCTAACCCGCGGGGAGCGACCCAGTCGCGGGCAGGCCCCGCATCCACCCCAGAGCAGCGAAGGGAGCACCCGGAAACACTCACGGCTGCAGCTTCGGGAGTGCCAGCGGGCCAGGACAGCGGGTCTTGAAGTCCTTCCTGCCGCAAGGCTTTGTCCTGGGTGAAGTGTCCGGCCAGCTTCATCAGGGGGTTGGAGCCCCCACACTCCGGTTCCACCAGCTCCCTCATGGCCATTGCGCCCGGCAGCGAGGGAGCGAGGGTCGGCGCCAAACCCCGCCGGGCCTGCACCTGGCCCCGGGGCAGCACAGACACCGGTTGAACGCGGGGCGGCACCACCGGGAGCGCCCGGCGCCGGGCCCCGTGCCCCGCTCCATCTGCCACCCGTCAACCCTCCCCTGCCCTGCGGGAGGACGCCGGCCAACCCCCCGGTCTACTCCAGCCGGCAGGCCCCGAGCCCGGGCCAGAGCACGCACGGGCGGACGCCGGGATCAGGGACGCGCCGCCGCCGTCGCCGCGCCAGCTTCCCCCGCCCTGCCCCCGCCCGCCGCCGGGCCGGCCCAGGAGGCGACACTCGCTCGCCAGGGCTGCAAGGCCGCGGCCTCCCCAGCGGCCCCGCGCCCCCGACAGCCGCCCGGGCCACGAGGCTCCCCAGCGGCGCGGCGCGGAGCGGCACCCCCCGCCCCGGTCCGCGCGGGCGGGCGGAGGAGACGGGGCAGCTCGGCGGGGCTCCCCGCTCCCGGCACCGTACCTGGGGCTGCGGGGCTCGCAGGGCTGACGGGCTGAGGGGCGGGGCCAGCCCTTAAAGAGCCAGGCACCCCGCAGCGCACCACAGAGCGCCTTAAAGGGACAGCGTCCCTCGGGCTGCCAGCGCCCGGAGGGCGGCCCCGAGCCCGCCGCGGCCCCGCAGCTTGGGTGGCCCCTGGCGCCCGGCGGGCAGGGTGCGTGTCCCGGCGGCAGGACACATGCCGATGCAGCCGGAGCCGCCACCGGCCGGGCTCGGCTCCGCAGGTGCGGGCAGCGGGGCGGTGCTGCCACCTCCCCGCGTCACTGCCCGCCCCGCCCCGCCCCGCACTCCTTCCGCAGCTGGGGCCGCGCTCGCTCGGGGCTGCCGGAACGTGCGATCTGTCTGGCTTGTGAGGCTGCTCCCTTCTTGCCTGTCAGTTGTGGCCATCCTAGGGCCGTGAGTCCGCTAACCCGACCCTTGCGGAGTGAAGCCCCTGGAATGACAAACAGGACTCGCCCGCTGTTTCCAGTGCCAGCTCTGGGTACGATAAGGGTCAGCAAGAGGCCTTGAAGAAAGAGGCAGAGGAAGGAAGCATTTGGGCAGAATCCTGAATTACTTTCAAGAAGGACAGGCAGTGCTGCTCCTAGGAAAAACAATACGACTGCACAAAGCATGGGGAAGGGAAGATGAGATAAGGCATGGGCAGAAATCCCAATCAGAGACGGAGCAGTGAAGAAGTCAAGATAAAGCAGTTTTGATTTATGAACATTTGTATCAAGGTCTCGGGGTATGCCCGTAACACCAGCCTGTGATACCACTCCAGCCTGGCTGTTGGTTCAGGACAGGGGCTCTTAAAGACTGCCCTGTAAAAAAGCACCCGCACACTCCCCTCTTCAGCCTGAGCAGCAACAACAGGCCCCATAGGGAACCCAGGGTCATCGCTGCTGCCTGCAGGGACAAAATGCACTACATCAAAATGTATACCCTCTTCTCTTTTTCTTCTCTTGGGAAGAGAGTTTCTTTACCTTTCAGGCTTTTTTTTCAGGCTTGCTTTCAGGCTCACCAAGACTCTTGCTAAGAAGCGCTCATCATTGATCCAATTCTAACATTAAGTGGTCCTTTGATCTACTGAAAATGCCATAGCATCTGTGCTAGTCTGAAGACAGTCTGTAAGAGGCCTTCAGAGAGCATCTTCCATGGCTCGGTCACAGTTTGCCATTGCCTCAGAGTGAGGAATGGGTGCCCCTCCACCTGAAGGTACAGAAAGAGACCTTGCAGAGTGAGGCTTTGTAGATCTTAGACCCAGAGTAACGGAGACAGAAAGAAAAGTTGGATGGTCCCATTTATCCTTTACAGCCCTGAAAGACTGTGGTGCAACTAAAGGCATCAGAAGTGGCAGTGGTGGCAGAGCATCCACATCAAGCACAGCTATAGCTGTTGATGGCAAAGTGTCCTGCTGAAGCCACAGACATGTTTGCAGGTAGGAAGCACAGGGTCTGATCTAAAGTCAGCAGGAAAAGGAGCAGTCAATGGACCCTTGCACGTGAGGCATAAATATTTTGGCAGTAAGAACAGAAATATCGGGGGGTCTTAATAACTCTTGGAGAGGTGAGAAAAGTAAATCGTACAGTTCATCAGAGGGCCGTTCTGGGCTCTGCATCACTCAGTCACTCCGAGTTCGATGGTAGCCTGCACTCTGCTGAAGGTCCCGCATCCGACGGGGACCAGTGCCAGAGCGGAGGTCTTTGCCCAGCCATTCCCCACCCTAACCCTGAAACTCGCTAGCTCTCTCTAAGCGCAGAACTTCACACGCGCTTTTACACATCAGCGTTCTGGCCTTTCGGGCCAGCGGCAGCTCCGCAGCTCCGCCGTCTCCCGGCCCCCCCCGGCTCCCCCCGGGCCGCCCCCGCCGCTGCCGCCGCCGGAGCGCCTCCTCCGCCCGGGCGGGGTGCGGGGTGCGGGGCGGGGCGGGTCGGGCGGCGGGCGGTTCAGAGCAGAGCAGAGCAGAGCAGCCGGCCATGCCGCAGCACAGCACCCTGCTCCACCTGCTCGCCGGAGGGTGAGTGGTGCCCGCCGGCCTCTGCCCCGGGACGCCCCGCCGGGGCGGGGGGGGGGAACGCGGGCCGACGATGCCCTGGGCGCGGGGTCTCGCCAGGCCCGCGGCTGTGTCTCCCTCTCGCCGGGGAGCTCCGGGCCTGTCCTCTGGACCCGCCCGCTGCCCTGTCTCGTCCTCGCCGCGACCTTCCGGCAGCCCGCCCGCCCCCGAGGAGCGAGGCCTGCGGCTGGGCCTCGGCTCCCGGCCGCGCTTCGCGGCGCAGCCCGCGGGGCCGCACGCCCAGCACAGGGGCTGCCCGGGAGCGGGGGGCAGGCTCCGTCCCACGCTGGACGCTGCCCGTGCCCCACAGTCCTCGCTCTGCGGGCTGTGCCGGGTTCAAATGCAGGCGCCTTGGCGCGGCACGGCCGCTTGGCGCCGGCGCGGTTGTGGCTCTGCGGGCTGGGAGGAAGGGCAGCCTCCCCCTGAGCCACCGGGGCCGTCTCCTGGTGCTCCATCCAGCCGGAGCTTTCCGCTGGCAGAGGGGGCAGGAGAAGTGCAGTGCAGTGCTGTGCTGAAGGGGGGAATGAGGTGCCACAAGGGCTCATCAATGGAGGAAATGGTGGAGCATCCTTGGTTTTGGGAGGGCAGCCAAGCCTCCGCTCGTTGCGAGCCTGAGATTCCTGTATATCTTCTCTAGCTTTAAATAGTGTGGCTGGTGCGGGTGAGTCAGGCGTCTGGAGTGTGGATCCCAGCAGTGCCTCTGAGTTTGCAGTGTGCCCTTGAGCAAGTCCCTTTTCGGTGTGCTTCACCCTTTCTCTTTTTAAGAAACATTTGTCGTTTAAGTCTCTAAAACAATGAGCTTTAAGCTTATGATATCCTAAAGCAGAAGATTCTGTGGTCCTCTGGGCTTTGCTGAGAAACTGCAGAACTCCCAAGCATAGACAGGCACCTAATCTCTTTCCAAATTCCCCTGGCCTGTTGGGGTCTGTATGACCGTGAGGTCCACAGCACAGCATGTGCAATGAAGCACATAATTTAATTGCTCTTAATTAGTAAATTTCCAGTTTTCTGCAGTTAATGCAGTTGTTGTATTATGTTGATCTTTGCTTATATGTACTCGCCCTGTCTATTCCTGATGTTATTTTGTGTATATTATTCGCTTCTATTGATTTATCTTTTGAGCTATATAGCCACAGCATCTTAGCCTTTCTTAAAATACTTTTCTTTCATATTTCTTGTCTTCCTTTCTAAGGTTTTCCTCATTCTCATGTTCACCTCTGGTTCCTGAAAAGCCGTGCGAGTTTGGGTAGTGACAGGACTGTCACTGGCGGAGCTTTGCTAGTCTGTATCCTGTTCTTGCCTATTAAGCAATAATCCTTGAATTACAGTTAATTAAAACCCAAGAGATTAATAAAATGAGTATGAGATGGAGAAGAAGTTCAGGTTATTGCTGCAGTATATGGTTAGTATTATTGTTTTACCTAAGGAAACCGATCTCTCTGATGAAAGAACAGTTTTCAGTTTATCTTCCAGTATAAGAACTGGGGGCCATCAAAGGAAACTGAGCAGTTTGTCTCAAGCTACTGCAAGAGCATAGCTCTTAACACAGCGTGCTGTTGAACTGTGGGACTCCTGGCCGCAGGATGTTGGAGGGTAAAAGCTTTTTATGTGTCCGGAAAACATTTTAAAGAGATTAATGAAAAGGAACACGTTGAAGGCTATTAAATGCGATCCAACATTGCAACAGGCTGCCGAAATCCCTGGGCTGAAAATCCTGGGAAGCGGGGAGGGTGTTCTGGAGGGGTCTCTCATACTCTTCCATAGGTGACCTTTATTATCAGGCAGAATCCTGATTTAACTGCAGATTTGTCAGACCTAACGTTGCTTTTCTTAAGTGAAGATCTTCAAACCATCTCAGTTTTTGCCTAGCCTAAGTAAGGGCTAAAATGGGAATTGCCGGTCAACCTTGTCACCGGTGTGAGTGCTTTCATACCCCCTTCAAGGATCATTGAGTAATGTTAATGATGGGGTTTGTATTTCTCTCAACCAGTCCTCTTTTTCTGCCACCTCAATGCTTTTAAAGTGCGAAAGCAAGGTCTAAATGCAAGTGCTGTTTTTAAGGCAAAATTACCTGCCTTCTTCAATGAGCTCGTTTTGCCGCTGCTTTGCTCTGGGAATACGCGTTGTACTGCCTGTCAGCTGCTGCTTTTCCTCATATTTTGCAGGAATTGCTTTTATTCTTGCATCTGGAGCAATGACTTGGGGGGTTTGGTTTTGCTAAACTGGTCTGTTTAAGATCAGTTGAAGGACCCTTGGTGACTGCTCAGTTCTGTGTAGTTTTTTCATTATTTGCCAGTTGTTTGCAGCTTTGCCCAGTCTTTGTCACCCATGGATTTTATCAAAAGTCAAATGTTACCTCTTGTCTGTTGGGGGGGTAGAAATTTGTTAGGTCTAGTCTAGAAGTGATTTTTTTCCTAGATTTTTGCTGGACCAGTGCTGTTTGGTTCTTTACTAACACCTGGTTTCAGGGCAGGAAAAGAGTGAGGCTGATACTTCTTTTTTAAAGATTGTGTGGTCTATTTTTGTTAAACCATTTAGCATTAGGCAGAATGCTAAGGCTTTGAGTGTGTTTTCATGAGATAGCAAGCTCTCGTTTTTGCAAAACTGAAGTACATGAAATCTTTGTATTAGCTTTGTGAACCCAGCTTTTGTTTGTTAAGTTCCATAAAAACAGAAAACCACCCCTCATTGATTAGTACAAAGTGTCTTTTAAGTCTGTGGTGATCTGATTCTGTAATTCCCTTCTGGCATGAATCTCAGGTTATATAACCCTAGCAGCGTAACTTACTACAAATACACTTTTTTTCCACCTCTTAGGAAACATTATAACTCTTCTAGGCCAGTGTATTACCCCAGTCCCATGACATCTCTTAAGCATTTAAATCCAGGTATGAAGTCTCTTCAATCAGCTGGTTTTAACTTTCATGGACACAGGGGTTTGTTTCAACTAGATTTTGTTCAATTTTCCCTTCATTGGACTGAAAAATAGTTAATCACTTTGTGACAAGAGTACATCATTTTCCATTTATCCTGGAAGAGGAGAAATTTTGGAGACCTGTGCCTTTCATACACTGTGAGCAGCTGTATTGTCACGCTGTGCATGGTAGGACGCCATGGCTGAGATTTCTTTCAGTTTTGAATAGCTGGTGCCTGTTACTTGCTTAGTGGTGTTTATCCAGCGTTCTTTGCTCCCTGAAAAATCCTCCTCGGTCTCGCCGTGGAGCCACAGTGGCTCAGAGGTCCCCCTTCACCTCCCACTGGTTAAATGCTACAGAGTGATGACTTCTTTAACTCTATTTCTTTTTAAATTCTTTATTATCTATAAATACCAGTAGCTTGAAGAAAGTGAACTTGAGAAGCTTTTATGTGTACTGGAGGCATGGGTTCAAATTCATGTCCTGACCATGTCAGGTAGGGGCTTAATGAAGAACCAATATCAAATTATCATGTAATAAAGCTGTGGTTCCTTATACACCGTTAGGGAGAAAATTCTTTAGGATACAAAGCAATTACTTCTCTAAATGTTGTCCTGTTGTAGCGTTTGCTCAGCTTTTAGAAGCTGAAACTGCTCTGTTTAGACTCCTTAAACATCTTGATCTGTCACCATCGTACTCGGTCTTCTTCTGAACTGGAAACTGCACTTCTGGTCAAGGAAACAACATCCCTGTAAGTCTGGAGACTGTATCAGGCAAATTAGTAGACACTATGGTGAGGAAGAGGACTGCTGGGCACCTGAATGAATATAGTCGACATGGGAAGAGTCAGCATGGCTTTTGTAAAAGCCTGGGTCACTGCGTAGGCTGCCCTGGTGTATGTGCGTGACCAGCTTGTTCTCCCAGAGAACCCGAGCCAGGACGTTTGCTGCTTGCTTTGCGTTGCCTTTCTGAGCCTGAGCTAAGTTCTTTGGTCGTGTTTCACCGAGTCCCAGACTCCCAGTGCTCATCGTATCTCCCGAGGGAAGCTGCTGCTGACTGTCTGCTCTGCAGTCATTACCGCTGCAAGGGCCTGGCAAAGTGGAGTAACAGAGCTAGTTGCTGGCATCGTGAGCTGCATAATCTTCTAGCTGTCAGATCTTCAACTTTTGGACTTCCCTGCAACATCCAGGCCTCTCTTCCCCCCTCCCCTAACGTGCAGGCAATAATAAATGAAGCTCTGGAGGCGAAAGCTGTGTATGGTAGGCTGAGCTGCACAGGCTGTTTCAGAATCACTCTTGGAACTCTATCCATTTGCTGCCCTGTGCTGTCGTATGTACTAACATTGCTACGCTTGATTCTTCCATGCTGTCTTGTAGGTATTTGGTAAGCTTTTCTTTCTTTGGAGCAAAAAGAGCTTTTTTTAAGCCTCCATCACTTGTGGCTTTGTCTTTAGCAGATATGAACAACTGCCTGTTCATTAAAGCCTCTTTGATGGCTGTTTGATGCAAATTCATCTCAAAACAATGTTTTTACTGCACTGAGCGTGCTCTGGAGGAACAAGGCTGTCAGTCGAAGGATCTGAAGGGGCAGAAGCTGAGAATCAAACATATCAGTTCTGACCTGTCCTTGCGTAGCAAAAAGGGGAAAAAGGGGATACGTGTCCTTTCAGCATTTCTGTGGTGTGACAAGGCTGACTGGCGGTGATGGCTCATGGGTTCTGAAAATAGCTCCTGCCTGCTTAAGGTCAGGGTCCTCTTTCATTAAGCAACTCGGGCTGGGGGTGAGCCTGCACGTCAGCAGAAAATACAGATCTTGGAGACGTGGGGCTGGGTGGGTTATGAGTTGCAGGCATAGGCAGGCTGAGGGGTGGAAGAGTTGTTTGCTGCCCTTCTCTGAGCCAGTGCTGCTGTGGGGAGGTGTGAGGAATGGTGCCCGGTGGTCTCAGCAGAAGGCACTGCAGGGAGGTTGGGCAGCAGAAACATTTGCTCTGGGAAACTCCAACTGCAAAGATCAGCAGCTTTGAGCTGCCTGTTGCGTCTCTGTGGACTTGGGACTGTTTGCCTCAAATACCAAGTGAGTTTTAGGAGTGAGGTTGCCAGGAGATGTCCCAAGCTAAGCCACTATTACGTTAACCGGGATCGGAGCAGGAGGTCATGTGTGACGCAGGCTGGGGGACCGAGCCTCTCCTAGAGGGGACAGGTTGTGGACAAGCAGGGTCAGAATTCCTGCTCTGTTCCTGCATAGGGGTCATCGTTACACGTGCCATTATGCCCTTGCTCTGCCCTAGATGTGGTGGCACAGCTGGAGCCATCCTGACCTGTCCCCTGGAAGTGGTGAAGACACGTCTGCAGTCATCCCAGCTGAGGCTGCGGCCTCTGTGCCTCTCAGAGATACAGCTGCCGGGGGTGAGCGTGAGGCTGGCCAACCCCAGCCCACCATCCCCTGGAGTGCTCGGGCTGCTGAGGTGAGTGGGGTAGGGCAGTGTGCGTGTTAGCACCAGGGGGGGTGAAAGCTTGGCCGTCAGGTGGAGAGAGAGAGGGGGGAAGAGAAAGAGATGGAAGCAGCACTTCATCTGGGGCTCTGGAAATAGCAAGTGCAGTAGGAATTTTCATCAGAGCGCAGGTACATCTGCTCATCATCACTGATCTGTGCTTTGAGCCTGCAAGGCAGCTTTTGGGACTGGGAGAAATTTCCCATCCTAGTGGTTTGATCGTACCCAGAGTGACGTTGTGAGCAAGAATAGGAAGAAATGGCTGAAGGAGAGAGAAGTGGTTGGAAGGAAAATGAGAGTAGGGCAGAAAAAAGACAACTTGGGATGCAAGGAAAGGATGCTACAAGAAGTACTGAAGAACTAAGGAGGAGGCAGAAGAACAGGAGACACCAACTTAGTTATGTGCTGATTCCTCTGTTCACTGTAGGACCATCCTTGAGAAGGAAGGCATGCGATCCCTCTTCCGAGGCCTTGGTCCAAACCTTGTTGGGGTGGCTCCTTCCCGGTGAGTACTGCTCCCTGAGGATAGCTCATGCTCTATGCCTTTTAATGGACCTCCCTGACAGCTATTGCTCCACATTCTGAAAGCAGTCTGGGCCTTCTGCTCATTGTGCCATGGGACCCCTTCCACAGGCATTTTCTGGACCTAATCATAATTGTAAGAAAAGATGATTGCTGTGGACCTAGTACAAATGGTATCTGATGTCACACTAGGCAAACCTGTGCTGGGAGGTGGAGTGAGACCCCCCAGCAGTTCTGTCTCTGCTCCTTGTGGGCGAGCTGTAACTTCTTTTGTATTTCTCTCCACTCAGGGCTATATATTTTGCTGCCTATTCTGGTGCTAAGGAGAGGCTCAATGCTGTCCTTGTACCCGAGTCCAAGAAAGTACACATGCTATCAGCAGCCTGTGCAGGTGAGCCTCTTCTGTCTCAAATCAGAGCCAAGGGGTCCTTTCTGTCTGTAAGTGTAAATGGATTTCATTCTGTCCTCATTGGTGCTGCCATCAGTCCTGCTCTCTCTTCTGAACTTTGCTCCCCCCACACCTGGAGCAGTGAGTTCCTTGGGTAACCAAAACATTTTCTCACCCTTCATTCTTCTTAGGTTCATCTCTTCAAGTCGTGCATCTAAGTGTTTACCCCTTCAGCTGCTCCATTCAGCTGTGAGATGGAGAAGGCAGTGTGTATTTTGGACTACTCAGAGTCATTTCTCTTGATATATTCCAGTTCTCTAACAAAGTCTTCCACTCTTGGGAATCCAGCCTGTTGTTTCTTGTCTCATTGTAACACCAGGACCTGTAGTAAGGTTATGTTGGAGACAGAGGAGCTAAGTACCCCCAGACAAAGGCTGGAGTTGGGTAGGAGGAGAATCAAATAGTCTGCCCTGCCCTAAATAAGTCTTCTCCCAGGGGAGCTCAAGGTCATTCTCAAGTGGCAAATACCTGCAGCTTGCCAAGCAGAGTTCAGATGGCTAATAGATCAGTACCTCCTCACAAACTGTCAGCATGATCCTGGTGCTCATGGCTGTCTTCCTTTTCTGTTCTCCAGGCATTACCTCTGCCACACTCACCAACCCTATCTGGTTAGTGAAAACCAGGATGCAGCTGGAGGCCAGGTAAGGCACGCTACCAGTACAGAGCCACTCTGTGTCCAGCGAGGACTGGTTTGGGGTGGGGATGCCTAGGGGTGTGTGACTTGACATTAGAACACAGGTCTCCCAGGGGTCCTGTCCTACAGTTGTGTTCCTAACGGCAGTTTGGGTCAGTGGAGCACGGTGTTGTAACCCTCCCTCCCCCTGTACAGGGCGAAGGGAGAGGTGGCCAGCAATGCTCTGCAGTGTGCCCTGCACGTGTACCGCACGGAAGGCCTCCGGGGATTTTACCGCGGCATCACTGCGTCCTATGCTGGGGTGTCAGAGACCATCATACACTTCGTCATCTATGAAGCCCTGAAACAGCAGCTGAGAAACAGCCATCATTCCCTTTCCCCGCCACTCGCGCTTTCACCAAACAGCCAGGATTTCTTTGGGCTAATGGGAGCTGCTGCTGTCTCCAAAACATGTGCTTCGTGCATTGCGTATCCACACGGTGAGTGGGGCCGCTCTCCCTGCTTCTCTTCCCCTTCAGTGGGCCATGCCATGCCTGCAGTATCAACCTGCTGGCATCATTTCCCTTTTTGTCTCTCCAGAGGTCATTCGGACACGGTTGCGAGAAGAAGGGTCACGATACCGCTCCTTTATACAGACTCTGCAGCTTGTGGTCCATGAAGAGGGACCCTTGGCTTTGTACCGGGGGCTCCTGGCCCACTTGATCCGCCAGATCCCAAACACAGCTATCATGATGGCTACCTATGAACTTATCATACATCTGGCCTCTTCCACCTTGTAAGCATGCTGTAGCACCTGGCTGAGGCTGCCGTAGCCACACGGGGACCTCGTGGCCCTGAGACTTGGTCGTCTTCCATGGTCTGAGAGGTGGTGCTTTCCATCGCTTACCAGAACTGGGTCAGGCATGTCATTCTCAGAACAGAAGGCTATTTTGTGCAACGTAGCCTTTCTTCCTCTGGAGACTTGAATTATTCTGGTGCTTCAAGATTTCAGGGCGCTAGTTTGACAATCCCTGCTGCAGGCTCCCTGTGTAGAACAAGGGCATGGAACTTACTGGGAAGGAGACCGTGGAGAAAGTATGAGAGTGTCTTAGCCTCAGCATGTTCACTTCTTTCAGACCTGCAGAGGGGTTCTTCCACTCTTACTGCAGTACCTTCCTGCCCATAAGGAGGATTTCTTGACTGCCAGCAAATGTCCTATTGCAGAATCTTCCTTTGGATCCTTAATGTGTTGCAGCCCTTGCCCTGTGATCTTTCAGGCAGCTGACAGCCTCCTTTTGTCTTGCAGGATCTGAATAATCAGACCCAGCAGATCAAGGGAAGAAGCACTGTTCTAGCAACTCATGCTGCTGGGCTTATAACGACGCTTTGCCAGTATCTGTTGTGTTTCCTTCCCTCCCTTCCCAACAGAAAGAGGAAGAAGTACTGGGTCTGTTCTGCTACAAGCTGGAACCCCCTGGTGTGAAAAACTTTTTTTTTTTTTTATGCTGGTAAAGAAAGTGGATCAGGTGAAAAGATGAAGCTGAGGATTTGGCCCATTTCTATTAATGATACAAAAAGCGTATGGAAAGAGTACTATTATTATTATTATTATTTATGTGATCAAGAATTCAGTTTGCTGCATGTGTTACGCTGGGATGCCTTCTGTTCCTCTTGAGTTCCTAGTCCCATGTCCCGGAGAAGGCTACATTGTGTTTAGAGAGTATTCTGATGCTCAGAAAGGTAGGGGTAGGGTTAAGAGTCATTTATTTTTCTTGTTCCAACACGTACACTAAAAAATGTAACCCTCCCCTGAGACATGGCAGTAGTTTCAGTAAATACACGTTCTGGACAATCTCCAGTCTCACCTTAGAGGCTATACTGACTGTTTCTTTCCCTGCTTGTAGTGATAAACTGCAGGAGACCTGCACATTTTTATTTTAAATCCATTTATTTTAAAATCCACTTTGTTTCCTCATCCTTCTTACCTTCATTCATTTAGTTTAGGAGTATCGACAGTTTTACAGAGCGACACAAGCTGCAGTGGGTTTGTTGGTTTGGTTTGTTTTTTTTTGTTTTTGCATGAAACGAGAAGAAACCTCAAACAACAACATTGAAAAAATATACAATATATATATATATAATATCTGAGGAGGGGTTGTGAGACCCCACTCTGAGCCCTAGGGCTGGCTCCTCCTTCCACATTTCTGTTCTTTCCAAACCCCCTCTTCCTCATCGTAGTCTGAGCTGTGCCACTGCCACGTGCAAGTGCCCTACCATGTTTCTAGAGAGCCCGATGGGGGTTCAGTAGTGTGGGGAATGTCCACAATGAGAACGGGAGGAGATGAACATGAGGCAGAAATGACAAAGAAGGGAGGAGCGCATGTGTACACGGTGAGGGAAGAAAGAAGTTAAAAGACACCTCCTCCTTCCAGACATATGTTTTGGGGGGATCCATTGGACTGGCATTTTAAAGCTCCTAGTAGCGGTGAGAGCCGTCGCTTTTGCCAATGATGTGTTGGTCATCCGTGTCATTGCTGTCCGGGGAGTCGGGTGTTTCTGAGTCGGTGCTGTCATCTTCATCCTCCATGCCCTCACCAGCTCTGCCCTTGCTGCCTTCTGCTGCCCTCTCCTGACAGCTCTGGTAGGACTGGAGGGGTGAGATATGGGGTAAGGGGAAAGATCTGGCAACCTGGCTGCCCCTAGCCCCTGCCCCTGGGGCTGCTCCTTACCTCCATGGGGTTGACGATGATGGTGAGGGCTGAGTCATCCCAAAACATGTTGCTCTCTTTGCCTCCAGTGCTTGCGTGCCCGCCTTCAACAGCACCAGGGACCTCTTGTCCTACTTCCCGCCGGTGCAGGGAGTGGATGCGCAGGATGCCAAGGATTACCATGAGTGCCAGGAAGCCTACGCACACCACAATGATGACAGTGGCAGCGCTGGGGACCACTTTTGAGAAAGAAAAAGGAAAGGCATGGTTAGAGTCTGTCACAGAAACATGTACTTCCAACCCGACCTGCAGGAAAGGGTTCCTGGGCGGAGCTCAGCTTTTTTATTTTGGCAGGAACACATCCTGGCTTTTGCTCCCCTGGCCACAGGCAGCTCCTGTCTTCAAGCTGCTGTCTTTTCACTTATTGCCTGCATGATTTTCCAGGATGTCAAGGTCCAGGTGTCCTCTGACGTTGGCCCAGCCTGTAGACTCTGCACATCTTTACCTACAGAGGTCAGCAGAGTATGTCGCACAGCAGCCACTTATACGCCCCTCTTGTGAGTGCGAAATGTGTGCCAGGGAGATCCGCTTAAGCACACAAGGATGATTTTCAGAGAGTGATTTCTGTGCAAGTATTAAAGAAGGAAGCCAAAAGAAGTCTACTTTGCACATGGGGCAGAGGTGAGGTCTATGCTGACCTTCTCGTTAGTGTCATAGTCAAAGCCTGGCTTGTCCACAGGAGAAAACCTGAAATTCATTTAAGACCCTTAGCCCAACTCCCACCCCTTTGTTCTAGGCTTGCAGATCAAGCCTTGACTCCCCATATAACCCTCTTCCCTGCAAAATCTATCCAGCCTCTCCATGGATTTGCTCTGGGTGGTTCCATTACAGCAGGGACAGCTTTGCTGCTGTGATAGGACAGAGGTGGGGAAGGGAGTGGCAAAGGCTGGATTTTGGTGTGTGTTCTCCCTAGATGGTCCCTGGAGGGGCTCAGTGCCACCTGCAGGACTGGACCAGCGTGAGATCAGCCCCTGCAGGAAGCTGCAATAAAAGCTAGCACCTTTGGTGCTTTCCAGATTTCCTACAATGGGACCAAAAGCAATGCAGGGTCCTCTCTAGCAGCCCTAGAGCTGTCACAGCCTAGGACCAGCCAGCGGGACTGCAGTCATGCTTGTGGCACAGGGCTGCCACCACAAACCCAACAAATCTAACCTCTAATCTATCTTTCAGGCTTCTCTCTCTGTTTTGGAGGCAAGAATCCTCTTGTCTGTATAGTGTCATCTCCTATATTTTTCTGCCTTGCTGACCAGAACCTAGTCCTATCTCTTTCTTTTTTTTAGAGCAGTGGCAGTCTCGATTCTCTTGTTCCTCTCCTGCTGTTGAAGGTTCTTTCTGAAATGACATTACCCAAGCCCCTATAGTACCTTTGCAAGGTGCATGAATAAAATCATACCAGCTTATAGTTGTTCTATTTAGACCTCCTCAGGTGCAGATTTCAGACTGTTTCTACATCAAGAAAACAACACACAAAAAGAGGAGGATTGTTGCACCAAGCTCTGAAACACAGTTTGATGCAGACAGCAGTCCTTGCTGACGATGAGTGGAACAGGCCAGTATAATGAGAACTTAACAACGTGGCTAGAGGGAGACCGACAGGAACCCTCTGCTACAGCTTCTAGCAGGATATCAGACAATCGGCATTCTGACCTAAGGGAATAAGCCCAGAAGATAGCGTTACATACTTGGGTTGTTATGGGTGCTTGCCAAACTGTGCCCAGAGAGCTCTGGTGGTAAATGATGGCCTCGGTGCATGAACTGCTGGGAACCCAGAATATGGTTAGGATGAGCAGCTCGGTTCATGTTGTGGAGGACATTCACCTGCAAAAAGACCAGAGTGAGAGAGTCTCAGCCATACGTTCATGGTACATTCTACATCGCGTGCATTCTCATCCACCATGTCCTCTCTGTACAGGCTCAAGCACCTATATGTGCATGTATTGATCTATATCTACGCGTATTGTACCTCAACAGTGAACTCATTGCTGGAGTAGCGTCCGTTCATCTCAGTGCAGGACAAGTGAAACTTCCTTTCATAAAGAGCAGCGCCATGGTTGATGTGGTATGAGACCTGGCGTAGTATTTCCTCATAAACTGCAATGCTTTCCACACCTGACACAAAAAGAGAGAATTGGGGTGGGGTGAGGGAGCTCCTGCTTCAGTCATCTGTCATCAGAATGCTGTAGCAGCTAGGAGCTAGAGAGGAATCCAAGGCAATGCTGTGTTCATTAATTTTAGGAAGGGAACAGAGATGGAGCTGTCTGCAAAGCACCTGATGAAATCCATGCTTGCATTGCTAAAACAAGTGGAAGGGAAGGAAGGAGGGAGAGCAACAGCCCTTGTGAGTTCTGGAGAGTACAATAGTGTCGTACCAGTCCACAACACGTGGGGTGTGCTGTCCCACAGTGACGCCACACAAAAGCCTGCTGGAACCTAAGAATACCAAACCCCAAGGAGCAAGTTAGGAGGAGTGATACAAGCCTGGGGGAGAACTCGGACACCATGTCCTAGTACTGTGTGCTGGTGGAGAAGCCAGGAGCCACCTCCCCAGGGAAATGGCTCAAAACTTCCAAAAGCCAGGACTTGAAAATATGGTTACATCTCAGAGTCTTGCAAAGTACACACTAGCACATCTCTAACACTGAGTTAAGTGCTTCTCCCAGCAGAGGAGCGGCAGTGAGAGAGGCATAACTAGAAAGCTGTGGCCAAGAAGAGGCCGTACCTGTGATGGTCAGGTAGGCAGAGGTGTTAACGAGCTCCAGGCCTCGCTGCTGCAGCAGTGCCCCATCCAGGATCAGGTACTCCCTCTCTGGGTCCAAGTCATCTCCTACCAATGAGATCTCGCAGCCATCCAGGTTGTGCACAATCTCATCTGACATCCGTGTGTCTGTCACTGGGATGCAAGCAGAAAGAAGACAGGGCCAGAAAGCCAGCCAGCCATCAGTGAAGGCAACAGGTACTCGGAGTAATACCCACTTGCTGAGAAGCGCTCACATGGTACATGACTTCTCTTCCTCTGGCTAGCACCGACCTTGAGTAAAATCACTCTCAGTCTAATTACTTGTCGGAGGAGTTCTCCTGGTTCTAATGACATTATTTATGCACATAATAAAGTCGCTTTATTTTGGAACAACATACTGTTATCAGGGTGGTTCGTGATAACACATCTTGGTTCTAAGGACTCTTGTTGACAATGACAATATGCAAAGTAGGAACAACTCTATCACACATTCCCAGACCCTGACTGCTTCTGAAACCTTTCCCCTGTCTCACAACTGCTGGTTACCATGGCTGAGATCTGATCTTCTTTAAAATAGCAAGCACATTCAATGACTAACTGCTTTCAGCAGGGCTAAAACCAACATGATCTACGTCAAGAAACTCATCATTGTACGAGCAAAGGCAAAGCTGGTAAAACAGAAAACTATGAGCAAAAAGTCCTGTTAACCAGAAGAGATACAAAAGAAGTGAAAGGACATGTAGAGGATAGAGTGCAGAGAAATAACCTGAGTATGATGGAGAGAAACCAAGGGACAAGATATTGTAGGGTTTGAGGAAACTGTGGAATTCACAGGAATAAATGATGGAGGAAGAGATGGGAGGGGCCAAGAAATAAGGAAAGCAGGAGAAAAGGAAGCAGGAGGAGACCGAGTGCAGGAGTGGAGAGGGTAACAGGACAGCCATCCACTGCTGGATTCAGTAAAGGGAAATGTAGGTAAAATGTAAAAGGGATTATTAATGAGCAGCCCGGGAAAAAAAGAGGAGTAGAGACTGAGGCAAAGGATCTAGGTGAATAGAAAAAAATACAGGGAGGAGCAGAAAGGGATAAGAAACGATTAGCCTACATATTGACAGAAAACGTGCCCTGCTTCTGTATTTGTAAACTTGCTGCTAGTTCGGGTGTAATGAGGGGCTCTACTTCCTCCACAGAACAGCAACTCTGGTAGGTCTTCCCAGCTTCTCTTACACCTTGCCCTGTACTGCACTCACCAGTACTGTGCCAGCTCTCATCCTTCTTGGCCTCCACCTGGTGAGAAATAGAGCAGGTGATCTGGAGGTTTGGGAACAGGGGCACCCCGTCAGGAGCCTCCAAGTCTGATGCAGGATGAGCAAAGTGGGCATTGCCAGTCAGCAGGATCTGAGGGGCATCAGGCTGTAGCACCACAACATAACCTTCCACATCAGGAATGGAGACACAGGACTCTTCACTGAAACACCTGCAGGAGAGCAGTAGAAAGCATCAGTTGGCCCCAGCTTTCAAAAGCAACACTGTTAAAGAACACCTCCCACCCACTGCTGCCAGTGAAGGGAATATCCTTTTTCTGGTAGTCTTCATAAAGCTTCCCTATGTCCTGCTGTGCGTGGCAGAGAGGTGTGGTAGGAATGACATCCCTGGGTTTCAGGTGCCATCCACACACCAGCCCACATGTCTGCAACACCACGGGTGGAGGCAAAAAGTTCTACTACCTGCATAGCCCCCGCAACCCAATATTGCAGCATCAACTTGGATACTGGATACTTTAATTAATTTCTTTTCAGGAAGACTTTTACCCATTTCTAGACCATCAGTTAGGATTAAAACACAAGGCAAGGCAGTGTCATTTTAGCCAAAGAGAGGTAACCCTCCTGCTGAAGTTAGCCAGAGGGGCTGCTTTGTCCACTCACTTAACAGTAGTGGTGAGTCTTAGCGGGCGGACCCCAGGGGTGGCAAAGCGCAGCGAATTCATGTAAGCCACGTGCTGGATTGCATGGTTGAAGGTTTCCACATCGTCGCCCTCCAGGGTGAGCAGGGACTGAGAGGGGTTCACGTGGACCTACAGGTGGACAGGGAAAAATTACTCGGGGTTCCTTGGCAAATGCCAGGAGTCCAGGCTAAAAGAGACACAAAGGAGAAAAGCGGGGAGTTGCCTGAGGTGGGGGAGCAAGCAAAGTCCTGGGAAGCCAGGCTGGGCAGGAGAGCGGAGGAGACACATGCGAGCTGGGCAGATGGGCATACCTTCATCCCTTTGCCCAGACTGTCGAAGTCACTGTAATCAAGCCCCTCACGGCAGGCATACAGGCATTCAATAACCTCCCGGCTCTCCAAGCTACCAGGGCGTATAGTGAAGCCAGCCAAGTAACCATGGAAGTAGTGGTGTATTGACAGAGGATCTCCTACGGGAAACATGGGAGGTGGAGGGGGTGAGACACATGGCACGGGAGAGAACAAAAGCAACAGTGGGGGGCAGACACACAGGTAATAGGGGAGGGAGAGACAGAGGGGGGCATGGGGCATCGAAAACCCAAGACAACAAAAGCGACGGTGTGAGGGACACACAAATGTTAAGGGTGGTAAAGAGAGATGAAAGGACATACAGGACACGGGAAAGCAAAGACAAGAAGATGGGGGATGCTGAAGTAAGATGACTATTTTTTTTTTTTTTTAATTCCATATGGGGGAAAGCAAGAAACACGGACCCAGAGAAAGATCAGGGCAGTGAATGGTGGGTAGCATAGAGAAGTTTCTGCCAAACTGCTGAATGCCAGATGGAAACAATTTCTTGTCCCCTTCTCACTCTACTTCCTGTGAGGGCTTTTAAAAGAAACTACACATTCCACAGATAGGGATGAGGTGACATCTCCTGATGTCTCTAATGGCTACTGCATTCTTCAGAGACCAACGTTAATGATCAGGCATGAGGACTCTTTCTCCATATGAAAAGCATACTCCATCTCTCAAAGCAGGCTGTAGTCCTCCTGTCAGCCTTTTCATGCTCCACAGATATCAGAGTATCAAGGACCAATCTGTCAGATAAGGATTTTCCTCCCAAGATGGTGGGAGGTAGCAGGACAGGATAAGCTGTATGAGGAAGGCATCATGCAAGAAGTGATAGTCATGCGTGGTGAAGAGGGGAAGAGAACCATCTACTTTCTTTTCCCTACCTTGGACAGTATCAGTGGAGTTTTCGTTTCCTTTGATTTTCTCTTTGTTTTTCTCCTCTGCAAAAGGAGAGTATTCAGACAAGCAACAAGGTATTGGAAGAGGGTAGTTACAGGGTCAGGCAGGTATCTGTACAAGTGCCTGTATTAGCCAGTTCTCCAAGAGAACAGCTCTGGAGTCGTGCCAAACAGTGCACCCTTCAACCCCAGAGACAGCACATCACAGAAGAAATTGGGCAGAGTCCCTCTCATAAAGGGGATGGTGAGACTGTAGGATGAGTAACTCATACAAAGGAGAAAGTGTAGGTTTTGGTCTGGTTTGGGTTTTTTTTTCCTTCTTTCCCAGTGATACCTATTTTGGGAATTAACTGATTCCCTTTTATGAAACATGGTCCTGTGAATGTTCACAACAAGCCATGTTCTCAACATCCCTTTGAAACTTAGATGGTTCCAGGAGGGTGACCCAAGCTGATTATTATTTGTTGGTTGCAAAAGGCCAATTGAGATCACAGAGCTGTGGGAAGATCCCCGACCTGGCAGAAGCATTACTACAGTAAAGATTCAATCTTGCTAGAAATCTTTGCTGGAGTGAAGGCAAGCAGCAGGCAAATTCCTTTAGGTCTGTCCTGCCTCAGTCTTGCAGGAGAGCTGAAAGACCTGGGAAATGGAGCTTTACATCTCCACAGAAAGGGCTTAACTATGTTCCTAACCTGATCTTCGTCCTCCAACCCAGTTCCTCTACAGAATGGTACATGACTCCTTCACATAGACCCCAAAGACACAGAAATCCCCATCAGTACAATCAGCAGCACAAATAGCACTGCCTGCTGGCTGGTGAAAAGCTTTCATGGAAACACCAATGAGGTACACAGTTTCAACTCTCCCCTGCCTGAAAGCCGCTGCTGTTGGCCATGAAGGTGTCAGTGACACTTGTCTCTGAGGTCTTATTACCATGGCCTGCTGGCTTGGTCCATAAGGAACAAAGCAAACGTACTGTCTCTGGTGCAAGCAAGACAGCTGCAGTGTGGTTGGCATCACCTAGTATTGGGTGGTGTTTATTTCACCTCTTCTGGCTCTTCTTTCACTTCCACATGGGAAAAGCCTGGTTCGGGGAGTGGGTACTCACCAGTCCAGCAGGCTCCAATCATGAGTGAGGGCTCCTGCCGTGGGGGGTGAATGAGGCCATTGTCATGAATGAGGGCAGGGTCATAAGAGACACCATCCACATAGAGCATGACAGTGGGGAACTCCAGGTTGAGGGCATAATGGTGCCACTCATCATCGCAGACCTACGGGAGGCAGCAGGGAAGGGGGTCAGCAGAGGACAGAAGGAGAAGGGACGTGAGGTCGAAGCAAACGCATCCTCACCTGCTCAAGCTTCCAGAGGAATTTCACAGGCCTGGCGCTTTCCAGCAGTGGCCAGTAGAGGAAAGCGATCCGGCAGCCGTGCACAGCCAGCGAGTAGTGCGAGTAGCCATCCTCTGCCAGGGACAAGCACAGGGAGTTACACAGCACCCCTCAGAGCAGAGCCCCGAAACACGCTCTAGCCTGCACGACTGGCACTCAGAACCGTGTGCTCACAGCAGGCTTGGCTGCTCCCACATGAAGGGACACCTGAAGGAGCTGTGTTCCTAAGCAGGCACCCCTGCCCAGGTCCCGCTCTGGAACACTAGAGATTTCCCCCTGCAAGGACAATCCCTTCTCACGAGTTAGAGGCAGCGGGCAGAAGTTTCGCCGCTGCAGGAAAGCGTCTCACCGCTCTGCACCGTGCTGCAGATCACCGTCTCCTCCTCCCGCCGGCCCCTGCCCGGCACCACGGCGTGCTTCATCCACACGGACAGGGTGAAGTGGTCACTCAGCCCCTCGCGGGCGTGCGGCCCGTTGGGCACAGGCACCTGGGCAGCCTGGCTGCCGTTGAACCAGTAGATGAGGCTGCTGTCCTGGCTGTAGTGAACCGAGAGCCGCGCAGTCCAGTTCGCCACGGGGCTGGGCACAGGCAGCAGGTCAACCTCTCCTGAGGCAGCACCTACCAAGAAGGGAAGGGGTCAGGAATGTTAGCATGGGAGAGTAAGGAGCCTGAAAACCAAAGAACAGATGAAGAAGGCGCTAGAGGGCTTGCTACAATGTCCCAGACCTCAGGGAGAAGAGAAGTTGCCTATAAGCCTTCTCCTATCTGGAGAAGGATGGTGACCCTTCCACCTGGACTGAGGGAAGTCCCAAAGACTCTGCGTACGGGGGCAACGCACAGAAACCTCTGGCTTCCCAGCAAGGAAAGCACAGGGAGCCCCTTGCAAATGCAGGTGAGGTACCTACTTCCCCCCAGCGCAGCACGCAAGCTAGGTGCCCTCCCAGCCCCCTGACCACAGCAGACGTGAGGAATGCGTCCCCCAGCATCTCTGCTGTGTAAGGCACAGAGTTCCCACTGGGAACCCCTCCAAGGGAAGGGGCAGGGTGCTGTGCCACAGCTGCCCTTGGCCCAGGAAAGCATCAATTCACCACAGAGTTTGCGCAGGGACTTCTCGGAGTAGTTATCTCGGTCACAGCCCTTGGCCACGTGGTTTGTCTGCAGCTGCACCGTAGCCTGGATGTTCCACAGAGGTTCATCACAAGTCTCCAGGTGAATGCTGGGAAAGAGTGCGAGGCTGCCTGCTCCAGGGGTGTACTCAATCCTCTTGTTCCAGCCTAATGGAGAGCAGCAAAAGAGAGGGACGGGTTAGGTCCTGCCACAGACCCAAGGCCAGAACATTTGTCACACACACAAGTGGCATCTATGGGCTAGCCTGTAAACAGAGATTTTTTGGCCATTTCCATGATGAAAAGACAACTTTATGCACATAGCATCAGTGCAAAGGAAGATTTCCTGGAAGCAGAGAGTCCGAATTCTCCTCTTCCTCAACTAGTACCAGTGTAGCATCACTCCCTGTATTGTCAGCCTCTCTTATCAGGCAGAACAGATATTGAGCTGTGTTGATATCCCCTTAATTCTACTGACTAAGGTGAACCTGTAGGAATACACCACCTCTGGAAAAGCCAACCATCCCCCAAAACAATCTACGTTGAATGCAGTCTGTGAGCCTCATCAAATACACAGTAGTTCACAGCAATCCAAGCAACGATTTTCCAATTGCCTTTCGGTGGCTTTGCAACAGACTTAGATGTCTGCTGCATCCTCAGGTAGGACTGATGGGCTGGTGCCAGGATGGAACCATATATATGGGCACAGAAATTCATATCTGTATATACAAACATGTGCAATGAGTAGGACTGAACAGTAGTTCAGCAAAAGCGAAGGGAAGACAGAGCTGTGTTTGGAGGTTTCATACCCTGCCAGCTGGGCTTGCAGGTGGGTTTCACCTGGATTTCTACTTCAGCATCATCAGAAGCCCGCTTCTTTCCACAGTCATAGGCTGTCACTGTGAATTTGTAGAGATGATCTCCACTGTACTGCAGCTTCTCCGTGTTCTCAATGTTCCCTGGTTAGCAAAAACAAAGAGATCAAGGGAGAGTAAAGACAGTGTCCTCAAAGTTGTTCCTTCTAGAAATCACTCTTAGTTTTGATCAGCCTCAAAAACAGCCAAAAAGGGGTTGAGTCCCTTTGCCCAGTGCCACAGCTATTGCATCCCACAGAGTGGCTGCTGTGTCTCTACACCAGGAGAGATGGACCAGCAGTGACAGAAAATCATACGGCACAGCCTTGCCAGCAAGTAGGACTGGCAGAGAGAGGGCAAAGCAGGAAAGGGGGAGTGACGTGCTCCTGGTAGGTGCAGATTCTCACCGTCATTGTCAATCAGAAAGGGAATATTGGGAGTCAGGATCTCGTAGTAGCAGATCTGGCTGTACTGTGGCGAGCAGTCTCCATCGATGGCCTCCACGCGCAAGATGCGGTCATACAGCTTTCCCTCGGTCACCGCAACACGATACAACTTTTCCACAAAGACGGGGGCAAACTCATTCACATCGTTTACTCGAACGTGCACTGTGGCCCTGATGCAGAAAGACATCAGTAAGAACTGATCAGTTGGTTAGGAGCCACGTGCCACCTGAATTTCAGTCTAAGTCTCTCCCCCAAAGCGCACCAGTCTGATTTCCAGCTATCAGAAGCAAAAGGACAGGGAAAAAGACCTTGATTTCAATGCAGCAATGCTGGCACACAGGCATTTGGACAATAGTTTCCCACCCCAGAGAAAGAGCAAAAGGGATGATGCTATCATCTGGACCTCCTGCCTATATGCAGCAACATAAACCACCACCCTTAGCTACAACTGTCAATATTCACTCGTGCAACTCAGTCAGCAAACATTTATCTTGGGGTCTTATACACATGTCAAGTTATAGTATCAAGGCTAGAGAAAAACACTTCTGGCTTTAGCTTCCTTTAGGAAGCATTCCCACAGCAACTTTCCTTTGCACTTCTGTGACAGAAGGTAACATGCAGCAATGACTGCGTGGACTTACTTGTGTGATTTCTTGGTATTTGCTCCATCGGGTCCCTCTCCACAGTCGTAAGCCTGGATGGTGAATGTGTGCTCCTTATGTGCCTCACAATCCACTGGTTCCTTGGCCCGGATCAGCCCCTCACCTGTAGCTTTGTCCAGGATCACAGCTTCAAAAGGCACCCCTGCCCCATGGATCCTGAAGCCACAGATTTCACCTGGGTCCCACAAAGGCAGAGAGAAAGGAAAAAAACAAGAGACTGAGGACAGTGCATTATGCTCCCTTGCTTCCCTCTCCCAATTTTTCTTCCTTTCTAACTCACGCTCTCTCCCTCATTACCACCCCTCATTTCCAGCAGTTTTTGGTAACACTCATGACATCTCCTGGAGCCCTTAATGATGGAGATTGCCCTCTGCTGGAGACTAGTCCCGCGGCAAGGACTCTTGGTCAGCGTCGAGAAAGACCAGAGGTTATGAGCTAGGTTCATTAGTGCTACACAGCCACAGTACTCAGGGAGCACGTTATTTCCCCTCTGCATCCCTCGGGGAGGCAAAATAGGCCACGTACTGCAGATGGACAGCCAAAGCATGAAGAGCCACGATGTCTCATCCACCCACACAGGCAGGCTGCGCCTGGAACTGCAAAGAGGGTCACCTAAATCCTGAAGTTCATCTCACAGATACCACTTCTCCTCTCCCCAAACCGAGGGAGGATGTGTGAGGAAGCCTCAGGCAAGGCCTAAGCAAGCACCAGGAATATAACCCTCTAAAAACCCCATCTGCAGCTTCAGGGATCTGTGCTTACTGTGAAGGGATGGAGCCCTGTCAACGGAATGTGCCATTCCAGCTTCTTCCAGCGCTCACAGACACAGAGCTGCGCATGTAATCTTTGGAAATAGCAGAACTGCGTCAAAAAGTAGCTGGCTCCACCCTCAATTTCTCTCCCTAAGGGAACAGCTCACAGCATCCTAAATCAAGCTGTGCCCAAATTGCCTTCAGACTTCACCGGGGACCTCCTCTGGAACGAGGTTTGGAGGTGATCACTTCCTGGAAGGAGCTAGAATCCAGCCCAGGGCTGAAGATCACCTTGTCCGTGCCCCCACCTTTCCCAGAGCTGTCCCCCACCCACCTGCATAGCGCAGCGGAGCATCTTTGTCCAGTGCGAACAGCGGTGGGTTGAGCAGGACCGTGTTGTCGTTTTCCATGATGATGCCCTGATACTCGGCTTCAATCCAGGGTTTGTGCTTGTTGGCTGAGGTGGATTTGGGGTAAGAGATGGAGCACGAGAACGTATTAGTCACCAGTAACAGATTCAGTAGGAAAAGAGCAACCACCCCTCCCTACCTTCTCTGGAAAGAAGTCTAAAATAACCTGGGAGGAAGAAGTTCTCTTTCTTTAGTTCTACTCTACATGGCTCTTGGGAGACCTCATCAGAACCAGCTTATTCCTTCTGGCCTTCTCATTACTATCTTATTAGAAATACACGGAGGGGCATCTGGGTGCCCAGGAAAGCTGGTGCACATAAAAAAAATGAAATCAAGAGGCAGAAGTAGCCTGATTCTGGACACAGATTTCAAATGCTAAGTCCTTTACCTCACTGAAGCCATAATTAAAGGATCCAGGATGCATCTTCCCTTGGAATGTCCCCAGGGGACAAGCCTTGCGTGCAGCCGTTATCACTTATGCCTTGCATCCTCTGGACTAGGGCCCTGGATCTACACACGCACACCCAGCTGCACTTCCAGTCAGGTGCCCTGCATGTCTAACAACCTACACTGAGAGAGCCCCTTGCTTCTTCCTTCCCCACTCAATGGTGAGCACCATATTCCCGCGGCCCCTCCTTGCTAATCCCGTTGGCTGGAGCCCAGACAGGCTTGGCATGGAGGCAGCAGCAGGCAGGAGGCTCAGAAAAATGTCACAGGCCCAGAAATAGAAAATTAATCTTTATCACATAGGCTCCAGGGCAGGGAAAGGGAAAAATGAAGGGGAGGGGGGAGAGAAGGGGAGATGAGGGGAAAGAGAAGAAAAATCATTACAAATTAAAAACCCCTCCCCCCTGCCCACTCCCTGCCAAATGGGCCTCAGAGATTATATTACATGGCCTAGTTACAACCCCCATTCCCCGATAATCCCCCACTCTCCCACCCCCTGGAGACCGAGATTTATTACAACCGAGCGGCACTTTGAGCACAGCATGGCTCAGAGCCGGTGGAGAGGAGGACACGGAGCCTTTCCCCTCAAGAGCACTACTTCCACCATGTGAATTCATCCTCTGCGGCACGGTATCCTCTGGAACCACACCAGCATGGCGTGCCGTGTTGGCTCAAAAGGGACAGCATCCCTCCTAACCAAGCACTTCTGCAAACCGAGGCCAGGGGATGCTGCTGGAGCTGGGGAGTGGGCGAGAGGTCAGAGCAGGGATGCGGGGCCAGGGCAGAGCAGGCAGACCCAGCCCGGCGCAGCAGCGGAGAGCGTGGGCTGGCATTTCTCCCTCGCCGTATTGATTAAGATTATAAAGCATTGCGTAGGAAATTCAGAGAAGCATCCATCCTGCTCAGTATGCAGGTGGAAAGCTCCCTGTGTGCGAGTGCCCACGCCTCGCCCCAGCCCCCCGTTGCCCCCAGCAGCCTGTGCTGGGTGACGGCTCTAGCCTGTGCACCACACCACCGAGGTGGGAATCCAGAGCTACAAATGCCAAATGTGCCCCGTTGCTGGGGTAACAAGCCGGTGGTAGAGAGAGAAATCCTTTGCTGCATCCACCTGCAACTTGGGAATCGCCAATCTGATTTCTTGCGAAATGAGTTCCTGGAGATTAGAAAAACATTTGGGGAATATTTTTAGGAAACAGACTCCTAACAGCTTCAAGAAAGCTCCTGTAAATCAAAAATCATTCACCAAAGGTAGGTAGATGCTTCAGAGTGTAAATTCACACGGGAGGGAGAAAATCCAGAGCATAAGGGGCCTTGCCTTGCCACTGGGCCCCTTGGCACCACAGCAGTACAAATAAATGCCCCTACTGATGTCAGGATACACACAGCTCCGCGTTGCATCCACCCTGTAGCCCTGCTTCTGCTGAAGCACAGAAAGCACCCTAAGGTGTCACGTTCCCCGATAACCCCCAAGTCCCTCACGTGTTTTCAGATTCTTCCACCCCGTCGGATTATTGACGCACTGTCTCCCCTTGGATTAATTTCTCAAGCCTGTCTCTGCAGCCACAGATCTAGAAACCTACATCTTTATTTTTCCGTCACTGCATGTGTGCAAAGAACATCTGCATTCAGAACGTTACAGCCGTAGCGTTAGGGTTTATTTAACGTATTTAGCACGTAAAATACTGTTTGATATGAGCAACCTGCATAATTAACACATAACCGTACAATAGTTCCTATCGACAGATTGTGGGTGGATGATGTGGATCGGAAGATGGAGACGGGGGACGTGTGGTGAAGACCACAGGGGTCTGTGCAGAAGCACCACATTCTCTCCCAGCAGATTTAAGGAGAAGATGAAAAGCTGAATCCACACAGCGGTAACTGAAACAAAAGCAAGACGAGTGGGTGGAAAAGGGGGGAACGCGAGGGGAATGAATGCTGGAAGGGGAAGAAAGGATGGAGAGGGGGAAAAATAAATAAATAAAGCCGTGGCCGGAGATAGATGGAGAAAGTAGAGAGAGAGGACGGACCGAGGGCGCCCGAAGGGGCAAAAGGAGCCGGAGCCACCGGGGACCGCGGAGATGCCCCGACACGAACGTGCCAGACGAAGGCGACGGGCAGCGCGGAGCCGCGCGGCCGAGCCGCAGCCGAGGCGCCCCTCAGCCCCGCTGCCGGGGGCTCGCACCGAGCGCCCCGCCGCCTCCGCCCGGGCCCGTGCCCGCGGCGCTGCCCCGCTCACCTTTGTTGGAGGCGCTGCCAGGCAGCGCGGCGCAGAGGCAGAGGAGAGGGAGGAGGACGGCGGCGCGGGGCCGAGGGTCGCCCATCGCGGCGGAGGGTTCCAGCCCGCCCGGGGCTGTCGGACGGCGACGGGCGCGGCCGTGCCCTGCCCTGCCCGACCCTGCCCGGCCCCGCCCGGCCCGGCCCGGCCCGGCCCACACCCTGGCTCCCGCGGCGGCGGCGCGCAGGGACGCGGCCCCTCTGCCAGCCCGGCTCCGCTCCACGCCCGGCCCCGCCCCGCCACTGCAGCATGACGTCACGGGCGCGGCGGGGGCCGGTGCGGGTCGGCAGCCAATGCGAAGGGCCGCCGCGCCAGGTGCTGCGGGGGGGGGCACGGCACGGCACGGCACGGCACGGCACGGCACGGCACGGCACGGCACGGCGGAGCCGCTGTTTGCCTTCTCACTGCAATCCAGGCAGGGCACGGAGAGGGGCGAGGACCGTGGGGACGCCTGGCCGTGGTGGGCGGGGGGAAGGGGGCATCAAAAGCGGCGCCCGGTGCTTCGCTCCGGGAAGCGCCCTCGCCGCGGCTGCCGGGGGACGCGGGAGGAGCGTGTGAAGATGGGGTTGGACTGCCGGGGCACAGGGGCTGCAGACCGCATCCGCAGCCCGCCGTCCGTCCGTCCGCCCCGGGCTCGGCAGGGCAGAGCTGGCATCCTGCCGCCGCGTCTTCTCGACGGGTTGGCGGGACCGGGAGGAGCGCAGGCCTGGGCACTGCTCTGAGGAAGCTCGCAGCCACCGGTGTCAAGGTGTGAGAAAGGGAGGGCGGGGGAGGAGGAGCCTTGCCGCTAGTTGGCAGCCCGGAGTTTAACGCGAGCAAGCCCCGGGAGGGCGGAGGGTGGAGGAGGTGAGCAGCCGCTCTCACGTCCTCCCCGGCCGAGGCGGAGATGCTGGAAACGGGGGCAGTCCTGTCCTGTTCCGCGCCCCTCTCCTTCCCTCCCTCCCCCAGGACTCTTACTGCAGCAGGGAGACCGGGGGCTGGGCTGCCCCGCAGACCTCACCGCACCGCGGGAGAGGCACCGGCCCCGCGGCGAGTGAGCTCAGTCCCGGCTCTCTGCCTGGTCCGCTTCTTGCCCTCCCTCCTCACCGTCGGCCCCGTCCCTCTGCCCCGGGATGCCTCCCAACCTTACCGGCTATTACCGCTTTGTCTCCCAGGAGAACATGGACAATTACTTGCGCGCTTTGGGTAACCTCACGCTCCTCATCCTGCTCCTTCTTCTTTTGCTCCATTCTGTCTCCGAAAATGCCAGAAGTTGGGAAGGGGATGAAGGGGTTTGGGAACTCTCTGGTCCTTCTGTCTGCTACCATCACTTCTGCGCTGTGGTGGGAGTGGGGAGGGAGTATCTTAGCTGGGGCTCCCTGACTAAAAGAATGGCAGAGCTCTGCGGGGATGTTGCCAGAGGGGCCCGGCTCGTCCACAGATCTCACCTCCCTCTCACCCCCCAGATATCAATGTAGTTCTGCGAAAACTGGTTTGCCTCCTGAAGCCCGATAAAGAGATCATCCACACAGGGGACCACATGGTCATCCGCACCATCACCTCCCTGCGGGACTATGTTATGGATTTTGACGTGGGAGTCCAGTTTGAGGAAGACCTGGGACCTGTGGATGGACGCAAGTGCCAGGTGAGAAGACCAAACAGTGCAGTTTGACAGAAGTTTGGGGTGGATTAGAAGTTCGGGAACTTGTTGAGTTTTTGATTCATAGACCAGCTGAGAGCCCAGCCCAGAGCTGGCATGCCCCTGCAAGTCCAGGAGTAAGTGTTTCTATGAGTAAATCTCAGCAAAGGGGATGAGCACCAAACAGCCAGAAACCCAGTGCTTTGGGACCCAGAGGGCACTATCCTCTGGAGCAAAGCCCTGAAAAGACAGAGCATCGGCCCACTTGGCAGGGCTCTCTTGCTCTTGGAAGCCAGAGGGTCATTCATCTCTCACAAAAAGCACCCGTCCCAAGGAGCCGACAAAGAGGCACCAGATCAGGGACTGCGTCTGAAAACACGTTCGAGAGGAACAGTCCGTGTCATCACAGGAGACCTGTACTGCCAGGACCCTCTTATCTTGGGACCATGTCTTCCCCTCTCCTCTTTTTTTTTCCAGACAACTGTCTCCTGGGAAGGCGATCAGCTGGTGTGCGAGCAGCTAGGGGAGAAAAGGAACCGGGGCTGGAGGCACTGGCTGGAGGGAGACCAGTTGCACTTGGTGAGGAGAGGAGCATCCCGTGAGGAGCATCCCCGCTGCAGCGGGCACACGGGGCACGGCGGCGCGGGTGCTGCCAGCTCTGAGCCAGCTGCCAGCTCTGAGCCAGCTGCGCCGCTTCCTCGCAGCTCCTCTCAGGCTTCGGTGCAAGCTCCGGGGGGGGCAGCCACCGCTTCGCACAAACATCCGCCTCCCGGGCTTCCAAGCCGGGGCGGGTGGGCAGAGGCAGGGCCCCGTGCCCAGCCGTGCCCGCGGGGGCTGTGGGGGGCGGGGGAAGCAGGAGGCCCGCCGGGCTCCAGGCGGCACCTGGGGGGCAGGGGGGCTGCAGCGGCGGGGACCCAGCCTAACCTGCTCTTTGCCCTCCCCTGCCCAGCGCATGACTGCTGAAGATGAGGTCTGCGTCCAGGTTTTCCAGAAAGTGAAGTGAAGGCTCCCCTGGACAGACGCCCGGCCGGGACCCTCCCTCCCGAGCGTGAACCGTCCCGAGCTGAAAAGAAACACGAACCGAGAGAGCAGAGTCCGCCCCGTTGCAGCGTGTTTTCTTAACGCCCGGCCGGGGGTCACGGCGGGGCCGGGCCTGCGGGGAGCGGGAGGCGGGGAAAGGAAAGGAGGCGGGCGGGGAGGGAGGGAGGCTGCGGGGAGCCTCCTTTCACAATAAGAGCGGGGCCGGGGGGCTGCCCGCCGGGCGGGCCGGTCCTTCCCTCCTTCCCTCTTTCGCTCCCTCCCTCCTTCCCTCCTTCCCTCCCTCCCCTCTCTCTCTCCCTCCCTCCCTCCCTCCCTCCCTCCCCTCTCTCCCTCCCTCCCCTCTCTCCCTCCCTCCCTCCCCCAGCTCCTGCCCCCCTTCCTGCCGTCCCCCCGAAACCAAACGGCGCGCTCCCCTCGGCTCCCCCCGGGAAGCAGGAGCGGGCGAGGGTGGCCCTTTGTCCGCAGCCAACACCCGCCGTCTTCTCGCCTCATCGCCTTCCCGGGCGATGCCACGTTCTTCTCGGGATGCTCGAAAATGGGACTTGTACTCGGGAGTCAAGGATTTGCACATAAGGGTGTGAAATCCGAGGGCGGGGATGAGGGAACTGTCCCCGTGCTCACTGTGCTGCTGGTAAGGTCCCACGGGCAAGGAAGGCTCAGGTTCTCCTGGTGTAAGAACCCACAGCCACCACCTCCAGCCCCGGCACTCCTGGCAGCATCTCCCCATGGCCTTGATAGCTCCACTGGTTCATAGCTCCTCTCTCCAATACGAGCCCAAGGGACAGAACCAAAGGAGGAGAGGTCCCATGAGAAGCCAGACCTGTGCCAAAGATAAGAGGTGTCCTTTAATGACGACACCTGATGGGATGCGCACGAGCGCGTAGGCAGGATACTTGTGGTTGACCCCAGCAAAGGTTGAAGGGCAGGGTATGCAGAAACTGTAGCTATTGACATCAGAGAGAATCAAGAGGTAGGCAGATTTGGAAACTACAGGCCTTTTTCAAGCTGAGAAAATGCAGGGTTTTTTCCTCCGGCAGCTCATCTAAAAAGTATTTTCCAAAGAGATGCTTTTCCAGGAGCTGCAAACATGACTGCTATGAGGAAAGCATTACTTCAGAACATATGATGAGGAAGGGGTCAGGGAGCTGCAGCTCTTCATGTAATGTCAACCCTGTCTCTTCAGGGTTGTCTCTGAAGTCATCCCAGGCTGCAGCATCCTATCAATACCCACAGTGCAAAAGTGCCACTGGGTGTGACACAATCAAACCCAACAAATGATCACAGCCATGCCATCCAGCATGTCACTTATCCACTCTATACAGACGTCCTTCCTTCTGTTTTAAGGAACTTCTACATTATCTTTGTTGCAACGTGAGGTTGCAAATGGCAGAGCTTTGCCTGGAGCAGCTGAAGCTCATTCAGCTGTCTCTTTCTTCATACTCCTGCATACAATAGAGCCCTTCTGAGCTGCTTCTGAACCCCAGTACCAAACTCCCTTCGCCATGTTCAGTCTTAAAAAGTCTTCCAGACTGTGTGATCAGCAACTTATCAATTCATTTCAGGCCCTGCAACACAAGCTGGTAAAAACTTTCATTATCTGACCCTGTATTCTGGTTTGATGGTAGACAGCTATTGCCTTCAGGTGGTTAGCTGGACTCTTCCACTGGCATGCCAGTCATCCACATAATTGTCATGTAAGCCTCTGAGGTGATATGCTGAGTGGATTCCTTCTGACTGGTTGCCAGATGTCATATACCCATGACAGCCTCTCATCTTGAGAAAGCAATCTGGTTATACCGGAACCATTGATAGGAATCATACCCACACTCATAATAACCAGAAGAGATAGTATTCCGACCTATTCTAGGGCTTCAGTTAGTAACTACCAGCACTAATAATTCACTCTTTTTTCTTTTGTAATCGTGCTGTAGGTATGATGCCTTAGGCAGATGGTGACTTTGCACAGCAGTACCGTATCACTGAGACATGAGCCCGTGGGAGGTGAGGATGATAGTGTAAGGCAGGGGATAAGGTGTGATGTTGGGAAGACACTGTCCTTGCCCCTTGCTGAGTGGTTAGTGCTGCAGAGCTACATCCTTTCTGGGGTATCACAGTTGGCTTTGCTCCTTGATTTGGAAGACAGACTACCAAGATGATGAGGATGATCACCCTCTCACACCACAGAGAAACCCACTCTTAAGAGTCTTGAGCCTTCTTTTGGTGTAGGTCATTGTATCCATAGCGGAACACGTTGATCCGTCATTGCATCCCTCTGGCATGCCACTGTCTGTTGTTGCACTGCCCTGGAGAGCACGGTACTCGCTCCCACGTCTGGATCTGCACGGGGGAATCGGGACGTCAGCCAGGCTCAGCCAGTTCCCTGTTGTCTGGTGAGCGATATCAGGAACCAAACAAAAGGACATCTCAAGGACGGGATGAGGGAGCTGAGGATTGATGAAGTAACGACTACCAGAGGTGTCCCAAGACCCCCCCACATGTGCAACAGGGGGGATGCCCACTGTTAGCCACAGTGGGTGGAGAAATACTGTTCAGCCTCTGTGCGTTTGCTGGTCACACGTGCATCGATGCTGGAGCAGTCTCCACACTCCCTCCAGGAGAGCTATAAATAGCCTGCGGCTGTGGGGAGAGGGGGAAATTCACTTTTGGAAGGTTGACGTGATGCACATCTTGATCGAGGGGATGCCCTGCAGAAGGCACTGAGACCTACCGACTCTTCTTCCCGAGCACCACGCTACGTGCCCTCCTCACGCTTGGCAGTTTGTCTACCACCTTGGGGTTGGTATGTGTATGGGGATGTGAGGCAATTAGTTGGTTTGCTTGAATAACAGTGCTTTTGCTTATTAGTTGTGTGTGAGTGCAAATAAAATCAGTTTTGCTTATTATCTGTGTGTGTGGACACTGTCCTTTGTGAAATGGGAATCCTTCATGAACCAGGACAGTCATCTTCTCCATATCTGCCAGGGCTGCAGGAGTGACATGATTTGTTTGAAAAAGTGGTAAGCCATTAGATTGCACAGATCTGTCCGAGTGAAGCCCAGGCCAAATGTAGCAGAGTATCCCCAAAAGGCTGTGATGAGTTAGTCAAACCAAGGGGTTGAAGGTAGAGTGCCCTGGGAAAGCAGCTGTTTACAGGTGACCCTGGGTCTGTGGCCCTGGTGTACTGTAGGGTAGGTGGTAGGAGGCCCAACAGAGCTATTTCTCTGTCCTCCTTGCTTCAGGTTTGAGAAAAAAAGTATCCAACTCATCTTCCCCTTCTCAGTGCATGAGAGGGTCTGCACATCAGAGGATGATCTCCTGGCTCCTGAGGCTGTGGAGCCGGTCTCTTTCCAACGACCTCCTGCAACACACCGTATTCAAAGCAGGAGTCTCTCTCCATGAGAAGATGTTGGCATCTTTGATGAGCTACAGTTTCTTTGCTTTGCTCTGATATTGTCTGGATTTATTGTCCAGCCTTCCTGCAACACAGCTGAGTCAAGCAGGCGGCACACATATTTTTGTAGCCGTGAATGATTCCTACTATTTCAATGCAAGAAACTTGCTAATTTCTCTGAAGCCAGCCATAATTCTAAAGGAAAACACTAACATGGTGGTTTACCTCCAACACCAAAGCCTGAGAGCCAAGTAATTGCAAGCGTTATGAAGCTGGAGTCACGTAATATAGGTCTTGGGCACTGTGTTGATAAAAGCCAGAAGTGTGTTTGTAAATTGCTAGAGTTTCTCATTTCCCCACTAAATACTGGAGGCCTTATCTATCTCGTTTCTCCTCAGAGTGCTTGCAGAACAAACAGCAAGAAGAGTCCTTGAAAAGGGACTCGTTCTCAGAATGCTTTTAATTCTATAGGCTTGTTTATTGTTCTTAATATCTATTTAACTCAAGTGTCCAAGGTTTCTTTCTTTCCCTGAAGAAGCTCCCTGTTCCCATCCCCACAAATGGACTCTGAAATGCTCTTCAGCAAGCCAGGACAGAGAAAACGTGGCTTTTTTGACAGTTTGATGCTTTTTTTAAGTTAATTTATTAATGCTAGAATTTCCGGTCACCTTCCTCCACAATGAAACTACCCAGCAGGAGTGGGGGAAGACTTCCTAGGAGGACATCTTTCGGGGGGGAACAAGCTGAGAGAGCTGCTGGGCCGCCGATGGAACCCCAGGAAGGGTATCCAGCAATCCTTTTCCCACCTTCTCGCCAGGAAGAGACAGCTCGGCTCTGCCTGGCCCCGGAGCTCTCCCGGGCGCGTTCGCCGGACCGGCAGCTCGGCGGCAGAGGGCAGCAGGAGCCGGCAGCCCGAGCCGGTGCCAAGCCGTCGGCAGCCGGGCTCGCCCCCGCCCTCCCCTCGCTGTGCCGCTCAACCCCTGCCCAGCTCTGCCCGGGCCGCGGCGGAGCGGCGGGAGCAGCGGGAGGAGCGGGAGGACGGGCGCACGGCCATGTGAGTCGGGGCAGCCGGGACGGGGGTTACACCGGGACGGGGGTTAGAGCAGCCCGGGGGTTAGAGCGGGCCGGGGGTTAGAGCAGCCCGGGGGTTAGACCGGGCCGGGGGTTAGACCGGGCCGGGGGTTGGTTAGACCGGGCCGGGGGTTAGAGCAGCCGGGGGTTAGAGCAGCCGGGGGTTAGAGCAGCCCGGGGGTTAGAGCAGCC
>JANVCC010000068.1:9885234-9948125 GCA_025345505.1 Todiramphus chloris collaris | reverse complement strand
CCGGGGGTTAGAGCAGCCCGGGGGTTAGAGCAGCCGGGGGTTAGAGCAGCCCGGGCAGCAGGAGCGGGCACAGGGGCTGAGCTCACGCTGGCTGCCGCTGTGTCCAGGCGTTGCTAGCAGGTCGGGTTAAGGAAGAAGGCTCTGCCCCGGGGGATGTTTTCCTGAGCCGTGGGCAGTGAGATTGCTGCGGGGGAGCACCGACAGCCCCGCTCCCCGGGGGAGAGAGGGGAGAGCTGCGGGATGAAAAAAAACCCCACGAGTGCCAACTTTTTGGGGAGAGAATTCAAGGCATGACTGGGTAAAGGGCTGCCCAGGAGGCACTGCAGGATTGCTCCGTAGCAAACTGAGCATGAGCTCTTCGGATCCGTGCTAAATGAGCTGGCCAAAGATCCAGCAGTAACGGAAAATGGGCTGCTGGCCCAGAGCCAAAGGGAGCCAAAGTTCCCCCGGTTCTAAGGGACCCAGCCCCATAACGGCAGGGAACAAGCAGATGTTGCTCATGGAATTCATTCGTGCTCCTTCAGGCTTCTTCCTGGGTTGAGGAGCCTCTTTGGCTGGGTCACGATGCCTTGCTGGAACCTGGGCAGTGCTAGTGTCTTCATTTCAGCTGTTCTTCTTGTTCCTGAGTGATCCAAGCCAGAAGCTGTATCTACAACTAGGCCTTCCATTAGACAGTGCACGAATCGCTCTGGAAGTCTTCCCTGGTTTTGTATGATGTAATTTTCTGCAGTGTCATAGTTCATTTGTCATATTCACAGGTGTGTTCCTTCCCTCCTGCGGGCCTTCCTCTTTTTTGGAGTGATCAGTTCCAGCCCAGTCCCAAGAAACCTTTTTGGGGAGATCAGATCTCCTGGTTATCCCAAGCCATATCCCAACAACAACATCAGCGTCTGGGATATCCACGTCCCAAAAGGCTATGTGGTGAAGCTGACCTTCAGATATTTTGACCTGGAGCCATCTGAGTCCTGCTTCTATGACTATGTTAACGTATGTGCATAGATAACCTGGGCCAAGGGGCAGCTGGAAATGGGGATCTAGTGGCCACCACATGCAGTGGCTCTTCATTCACCAGCCCTCGTGTTTCTCACGAGGGAGAGGGAAGGAGTTGAGGATAGAAATGGGTGGAGCGGGTTCTAGTAACTCACGTCTGGGTGATGATGCTTAGAGCAGACTGCATTTTATGAGTCTGCAGTGATTTCCCCTTAACCTCCGCAGATCAAAGCAGACAAGAAGAACTTGGGCCGATACTGTGGCCAGCTTGGGTCAAGCACAGGCAATCACCCAGGAAGAAAGAGCTTTGTATCTAAGGGGAACAGGATGCGCCTGGCTTTTCACTCCGATTTCAACAATGAAGACAATGGCACAGTGATTCCCTACAGGGGCTTCCTGGCCTATTACCAAGCTGTGGGTGAGTAGGCAATACCCTCAGCATGCAAAAAGAGGCCTCTGTGGCTCCAACCAATCTTCCTCCTTGTCAGGCAAATAATCTATAAGCAAGGATACAGATTTTACACTTCCTTCCCCTTGTCCCTGCATCTCCTATGTCTTCAGATCTTGATGAATGTGACCCTAACAGTGCTGCTGAGAACGATGAAAGGCCTCCGTGCCAGCACTTCTGCCACAACTATGTTGGTGGCTACTTCTGTTCTTGCAAGACTGGCTACCGGCTTCAGGGTGACCACCACTCCTGCAAAGGTACACTGAAATTTTGAAAGATCTGAGGGTTCCAGGGAAGGACCCTTTCAACCAGGAAGGGTGGGAGAAGTGACTTAGAGAGCAGTTGACAGGGCTGCAGAAGAGACAGGTCCACAGTGTGACCTCTACTTTCTTCCTCTACACCAGTGGAGTGCAGCAGTGAGTTGTTCACAGAAGCATCTGGGTACCTGAGCAGCCCTGAATACCCCCAGCCCTATCCTGAACACCTCCAGTGCAACTACAGCATCCGTCTACAAAAGGGCCTGTCTATCATTCTCAAGTTCTTGGAACCCTTTGAGATTGATGAACACCAGCAAGTCTACTGTCCTTATGACCAGCTCAAGGTACTGGAGATTAGGAAACTCTGCTTCCAACTCTGCTGCCAGATCTGGACAGGAATTGTGGGAAGATCACTTTTTGGATGAGAAATATGGGATCAGGACAAGGAGAATGCCCCAGCATGAAGGACTGAGATCTTCCTTTGTCCATCCCTCAGTGCGTTTAATTACCATTGTCCTGAGGTCAGAGGCTCTGGGTCACAGGCCCATGTAAGTGGAGCCAAAAAAAGTGTTATTCCATTTTTTTCTCCCTTTGATTTAATCTCAGGATTTAGAGGGGCTGATAGCTCTGATTTCTGTGATAAAGGAGAAGCAAAGCTTGTGGCAGTTCAGCCCTTTGTCCTGGTCTGTCAGTGCTGACATCAGCAGAGACGGGTCAGAAAACCAACCCTGTTCACCATCCTAGGCACTGTGGCAAACTTGATCTGGACTGAAATAAAGATACTGGAGCAGAGATGCAGGTAGGTTTCTGTCTCTGTGACACGTGCTTTTCTCATCAGATCCAAGCACAGGGGAGAGAGATTGGTGAATTCTGCGGCAAGGAGCCACCTGGCAGCATTGAAACCAACAGCAATGAGGTGGACATAATCTTCCTCACTGACGAGTCAGGGTTCAGCCGTGGCTGGAAGATCCACTATACCTCAGAAAGTAAGTAAATGTCCTCCCCAGAGTCCACTACCGCCTAGCTACAGGATTTGTTAATGCCAACTTCCTTTGTCCCATTCTCTGACAGAAATACGGTGTCCACAGCCCATCCCACTGGATCAGTTTACCATCATCAGGGACCCACAGCCTGTGTATCAGTTTCAGGACTATTTCATTGTCAGCTGCAAGACTGGGTACAACCTGATGGAGGTGAGATCCCTTCTCCACTCCCTTCAGCCGTATTCTGGCTTCTCTTCAGTTTAAGTCTTTAACCTTTCATTAAAACTTTCCTTGGAGATGTTACTCATGGCAATCTCTTGTTTCTATTTGCTTTCTTTCAGTGGCTTCTCCTTTCCTAGTTCCCTTCCTTATGCATTTACTCCTTCACAAAGCCCTGTTAGAATAGAATAGACAAAGATCCCAGGAAACGCTGGGAAACAAGCTTATCTCTTGAGAAGGATATGAAATCAGACTTCAAGCAGAAGATGTTATCTGCCTCCCTGGCCATCCTATTGCTGGGTCTGAGTAGCACCCCAGACTTGTCACAGTCTTACAGCTGATACCTTGGCTGCTATCTTGGTCTGCTATGAAGAATTTGTAGACTGTGGCAAACGGAGGATAGAGGGAAGGCAGCAAAGGGAGAGGACAGCAACTGGGACAGAGTGCAGAGGGGCAACTATTGGCCAGCAGTGAAAAGATGGGCAGATAGAATCATATTTTAATGCGGGGAAGGGGACATGAGGCTCTGTACAATGAACAGAGATGGTTTTCTCCCCCATGCAGGGCAACCGAAAGCTGCTGTCCTTCACGTCTGTCTGCCAAGCTGATGGGACATGGCATCAATCCATGCCCCGCTGTGAAAGTGAGTGATCTGAGAATGGGGATTATGTCCCCTGTCGTGGCTCTCCCTCTCCTAGAACACGAGGAATGCAGGCTCTACAACTCAATTTGTCTGTGGCCGTAGATTCATGGATATGCTGGTTGGAAGGACCTGTGGAAGTCCACTGTTGACTTTCATTACACTTTTCTGCTTACAAAAACTGGAATGTTTTTCCCCCCTTACAGACACACATCAAATATCACTAAAGTTTGCCACGATGTTGTAACATCTGTAAGCAAAGGACCCCAGTCTGGGATCCACTCAAAACAACCTCTCTGCTTGTTGTACTAACTGGTCCTTCACATCCTGGACACAACCTACGTCAAGCCTAAACCTGCAGGCATGAAGACTGGTTTCGATTCATCTCTCTGTTTTATTTTGTTTTTGTAGTTGTGGACTGTGGCAGCCCTGCAGCCCTGACCAACGGGGCGTTCAGCTACGTTAACAAGCCAGCGAACAACAGCTACCAGTCAGTGGTCACATACCGGTGCAATGAGCCCTATTACCACATCGTCACCAGCACGGGCGGTGGTGAGTCCTACTACCAAAAGCACTGAAATCTGTGCACTGAAGAGCCCTCTCAGATTCCCAGTTAAAATTGTCTCTGCTCCCCAGGCTTATGACTCACGGTTTCCTTCTGCGAAGGTTCTGCAATCTTTCCTCGCCTCCGGCAGCACAGCTCCCGAGGCTTGTTGTCTCAACCTTCTCCCACTCCATTTCAAGAGTCCATCACATCCCTCCTCCAGCCTCTCCTTAACTTTTGTAGAAAGTCTTCTTCTCTGATCTGTCGTCATGATCTGTTCTTCTCCAGCCAATTTCATTCTGTCATTGAAAGATCAGGAATGGTGCTGTGGGAATCACCAAAATTCTGAAACCTCACGCCACCGGTCCAGATTGCTATATAAACTCACACTCCACCTCACTGTAACACTGTGTACCTCTCTGGAATATTGTTCCTCAGCAGAGGAATCTAAGAGTTAAATCATACAGAAAAAAAAAAAAATCTGGTTTTGTTCAGCAGGTCAGAAAAATTAAGGCAATATTCAAAACCATTCTTCACTTGAGACATGATTTTATGACACAGGAGCTTTGGTTACAAAGACAGTATAAGGAGTTCATAACTTCCTCACTTTTGGCTGCTCATTTAGCCTACACACACACACACACACACACACACACACACACACACAAAAGCAGGTCTTTAAGCTGAATGAGTTCCTGGGTATGGTTGCCACCATGCATGCAGAGTTGTGCAGCGTGCCAGAGAGAGATGAGGCAGTGGGGCAAGGAGTAAGCAGCAAAGGAGTTCTTTAAGTTGGTACTAATGTTGAATTTGTTTATTCTTGCATCTGAGTTAAACTCCTTCATAAAAAGTGAGAGCTCAATCGCATCCAAAAAAAAATCAGGAGCAAGTAATTCAGCACCAGCCAGATTCTGATGGGGAGTCATCGTGATTTCTTGGAAGTATTCACTACAGTGCAAGATAAATTGCATAGAAATTATTTTTAGTCAGCAGCACAAACTTTCTAAGAAAAGAAAGAATGTTGGAGGTAGTGGAGTTTGTGTCGAGAGGTGATGTGAGTTAGCTGACCTGCAGAATAACTGCAGAAATAGATACTGAGCATGTATAGTAACTGACTCATCTCTGTCCTGTTTCTGAACAAACCACCTTGTCCTACTCTCTGCAAACCACAGAGACCAAAAACTTGAATCTAAAATCCACGTCTTTACTTCTTCTCTGTCTTCCTTGGGCTAAATAAGGTCAAACAGTGCTCTGTAAGTATGTGGACTGAGTGAAGTGAAGACTCAGATGGCTCTTCAGGCTTTTCTTGTACAGAAGCAGTACCTGAGCTTTACTGGTCCCCTGGAACTGAGGTGCTTAGAGATGTACGTGCTATCCCAGATGGAGACATTCTAGACTATACTGCAGGCAGCTTTTCCTGGGAAAGGGCGCCTTTGAGGTGGAAGGGCTGAGTGCATCATGTGGGACACCTTGGAGAGAGGAACCCCTTGAAAGTATTCTATTTTCCTCTCCTCCTCCTCCTCCTCTTCCTCCCCCTCCTCCTCCTCCTCTTCCTTCTCCTGGGTCTCAATCACTTCCCTCTCATCCTATAGACAGATTCACCTGCTCTCCTGAGGGAACCTGGGTGGATCAAGATGGCCAGGTGAGGATTCCAGCATGCTTGCCAGGTCAGTAACAAACTCTGACTTCGTCGGGTGTTTACCAGTTCACACTTACAGTCAGGTCAAAGCCAGGACAACATGCAGGGAGGGGAGCGAGGGTAGTGGTGTCAGTGATGGGGGACAAGGAAATCTATCCAGGAAGGCAAAAGCAAGGTGAAATTGAACAGTGATGGTGTAGGAAAGAGAAAGACAAACCAGGGCAAGAGAGGATATCACGATCTTCTTGCATTGCTCCGTAGTGTGTGGCAAGCCAGTCAACCCCATCACTGAAGTCCAGCGGATCTTGGGCGGCAAGTCAGCACGGAGAGGCAATTTCCCTTGGCAGGCTCTGACTAGCATCCACGGGCGAGGGGGCGGAGCGCTCCTGAGCGACCGCTGGATCCTGACTGCTGCCCACACCATCTTCCCCAAAGGAGCAGGAGGGAACAGTCTAAGCCTGGACCAGCTGGCAGAGCAGGCTAACGTTTTCCTTGGCCACACCAATGTAGAGGAGCTCCACAAGATGGGCAACCACCCTGTACGCAGGATCTTCATCCACCCAGATTACAACCCCAGAGATGAGTACAACTTCGATGGGGACATAGCCCTGCTGGAGCTGAAAAACCCCGTAACCCTGGGCCCTACGGTACTGCCCGTCTGCCTCCCAGACGCTGCCAACACCACCTTGTACATGGATGGGCACATGGGCTACGTGAGCGGCTTCGGTGTGGATAAAAGCTTTGTTTCAAATGATTTGAAGTATGTGAGCCTACCAGCGATTGCTCGAGAGAAGTGTCAGCGTTGGCTGGACAGTAAGAAGAGGGATATACCTATGGTCTTCTCTGAGAACATGTTCTGTGCTGGCTTCCTCACAGTCAAACAGGATACCTGCCAGGGGGATAGTGGGAGCGTCTTCACAGCATTAGACACAGCAAGCGGTCGCTGGGTGGCTACTGGCATTGTTTCTTGGGGTATTGGCTGTGCCAAAGGTTATGGCTTCTATACCAAGATCCTCAACTACTTGGACTGGATCAAAGGGATAGTAAGGGAGGATAGGCTCTAAACGTTTCTGTCCTACTAGTGGAAGAATCACTGTACCATATACATTTCCAGACATAGCAAATCATATCTAAAGCTCTCGATGATGTCTCAAAGGCTTTTCAAACATGCAGACAATGTAACCTTCATCATGAGCACTTGTGGAAGCCACCGTACTGTTCAATGAATTCTTGGTAGTGCCATCAAAAGCTCCCAAAGCTGCTGTACCGTTGGCAGATTGTGGGACACCTTTGCGGACGCTCTAGTTCTCCCAAATCTCATTAATGGATGAAGCCTCACCAGGAAATGACAGGAAACATTCTTGTTTGAAGTGCTGATGATACCATCAAGACTACTGCAGTCTACTTCTGTACTCTATTGTGCGGGAATGTTGCAGGGCAGCAGACTTTCTTGAAGGATGTGACGCTTTGTGATGAGTACAATGTGCATATGCCCACTGGCATCAGTGACATTCTATGAATATTAAAATCATTGCTGGAGAAATCAGGTGTGTTATGGTTTTGTGTCTCTACAACTACTAAATATTCCAAATCACTGAAAGCAACTTACGTATTTTATATAGGGATTGCTTTACCTGCCACTGGAGTGTTTCCAGTTCTGCAAGGGCACGTGGCAGTTGCTCTCCCGTCACAAAACTACCATGAGATTACCCAGTCTGAAACTCCAGGTGGCTTCAAGGGAGTCAAAATTAAGTTGTCTGTGTGATGCCACATTCAAAAGACAGGGCAGACAACAAGCAATCTCATGGAGCAAAGAGCCCAGAAACCTTTGCTGGTCAGAATTTGAGGATGGATTTTTTTTATACTATATGAAATAAGGCTCTGAGTGCAGGACAGCAGCTCTAAAATGATACTGACTCAGAAAGGTGACCCCTTGTGTGTTGTGGGTGTTCTCTGGACTTGTCTCTTGAATAGTTTTGCTACTGCAGAACAACCTGCTTGTGAGTCACTGAACTGTTGCCTGCAAGAGTGTGACAGAGGAACCCTGTGGGTAAGGTCATAGTTACAAGCTGACAAGAACAACAAAATACTCAACTATTCAGTCCTGGTAAAAATGGTGAAAAAAATACTGAGAAGCCATCCTAAAAGAATCTCCTGATTTGTAGGAGACAGGAAACTTAGGGAAGCTGATGACTGGGAACAGACGATTTGCCCAAAATCCCCGTAGGAATCTGCTACCCTCCTAGAAATAACAATCCCAGCTAAGTAAACATCTTGCCTGTCTCCTACTCCTGGACCATTCAGCCACGTTTCTGTTTCCCTTCTCTGCCGTCCCGAGTTGATTCCAGCAGTTTGTCTTCCTGTCCTTGTCCAGAAAGGCTGGAGTTAATGAGTGAACTAGTGAGTAATCATGCAACGCTGCTCGCCTGAGTGGATTGGTGGTCAGGGTAGCTAAGGAAATGCCTTACCTTAGTCTGAAGGTCACTTTTTCAGAACCTAAAATGCATTGCTCTTCCCCAAACTGTACTTTGTTGAGCTATTTCTGCTGCTGAAGTATCCTTCAGATACCAAAGCAGAAGCCTCCTAATAGCCAGCCATGGTAGTCTGTGAGATTTCCAGTGGGTTTTGCTCATGATTTCCCCAAACGTTTGGTTGTGTGTATGATTTATGGAATTCTAATGCATACTGTGAAGTTATAAAATATTGTTACTACGTCACCACTGCATTGTTACTGCTTCCTTGCCAGTATATTGTCACCTCTTTGCACAAAAGGAAGGTTAGCTGAGATGGCAGCCTGGACTAGTTACCAGGGCTGGACGCTTCCCTTTTGCACTCCAAAAGATTGACAGAAGCTGGCAGCATAGCGGGCCAAGACGTGACTCAAAACTTGATTTAGGGAGTTTCAAGGAGAACTAGGTCTTGACTGAGAAGAAGAAGAAAGGCAGTACACACACAATAGCACATTGCACAAAAGGCAATTTGGACATGCTTTAATACTGTCAGATATTCTGAACAAAATAGGAAATAGATAAATCAGAAACCAGGCTTTGAACCCACCTTGAGAACCAACAATTATTCTCTCGTATTCATTGAAATCTTCCCTGTCAGGTGGCTAAACTTTTTCCAAGTGCAAAAAAAATGGGACAGAGAAAAATAAGAGGAAGCAGAAATAGCCTCTTTATTCAGAATAGCACCTTCCTCTTGTGCTACTATGAGCAGAAGAAATGAGAATTTCCCTTCCCAGACACAATGACAGCGGGAGAAATAGAGATATATATTCCTGACTCTTCAGTCAGCACAGACACAATGAGTCTGTTATACAGTTTTATACATATATATATATATATATCTCTCCTCTTGTGTTATACACAATGAGGCCAGTTGTACAGACAGAGTCAACGTGATCACAGCCAGCCTGAACACGTATGTAGCCATCACGTTCAGAAAAGGTCACTATGCTGGAAGGAGAAAGCTAATCCTGCCAAGCTTCTGCATCCTCGTGCTTGCTCATGGTCTCCGTAATCCAGTCCAAATAGCGCACCACCTTGGTGTAAAGACCAAAGGTACCACACCTTGGTCCCCAGGATATCAGCCCAGCCACATAGTACCGGCTGTCGTCAAGCGGATCTGGAATGGCGTAGGCTCCACCACTGTCCCCCTTGCAACTGTCCTTGTCACCACCAGCACAGATCATGTTGTCAGTGAATCGGTAAGCACTGGAATCGTCAGAGCCCTCTGGTTTCACAGACCGGCACTTATCCATGCCCACCACAGGAATCTGGGCCTTCCAAAGATAAATAGGCAGTCTTCCTTTCTCTCTCTGGCCCCAGCCAGCAATGTAGCCCAGAGTCCCTTCTGCCAGCTCATACTCGGGTGATTTACCGGGAAGACAGAGGGGGGAGATGTTTGGGCCCATCTTCACAGGATCCTGCAGCTTCACCAGTGCGATATCATTATCAAAATCGGTCCTGGTTTCTATGGGCTGCTTCTTCCAGTCAGGATGGATGAACGAAGCCTCTGGGATCAGCCTCTTGGCCTCCCAGTACAGAGATTCTCTGCCAACACTGATTACCCCAGCATACATGTTGGGCTTGTCATAGCCCTCCAGCACATGGGCTGCCGTCATTACCCATCTTTCAGAGATGAGTACTCCACCTCCTCTTGGATGATCAAAATACACCTGCCAGGGAAAGTTGCCCTTTTCTGCACGGGTGCCTCCAAAAATCTTTGCTTTCTCTTGGATGGGATTACTAGGCACCCCACAGACTGGAAAGAAAAGGGGAAAAAAAAAGAGGAACCAGATGGGAGAATTAGCATTTACAAATAGCAGGTTTTTGGTACCGCTAAAAAGCTCACAGTCCCCTCCTTCCTGTGTCCCTCATTTTTGATTCTGAGTAAACAATGTTTATCTTCCATGTCATAGAGTTTGCAACTAGCATTTACAGAGAAATTAAAGAAAATTCATGCAAAACTACTATTAACATTTCATTTAGGCTGAAAACTACTCATTCTCAAATTCTTGTTCTGGAAAGCAGTCGTTACTCCACCACTGCTGGATATGTCAAAGTTCACAATTTAATTGCATTCTAGCTAGCATTTTTCCTTTGCTGAATCACGTCCTGTAGGTGAAGGGATTGTCTTTGAAAAAATATTTGCTTAAATTCTTCAAAATATGACATTGCTCTTTAAAATTATTAATGTGGGTTTTGGTTTTATTTTGGGTTTTGGTGAACTCCAGATAGTCTCAGGTTAAGAGTTCTGGTTTGTCACTGATTTTACCTTTTTTCCTCTTTTAGTATGTAAAATCTCAAGTAGCAGGTTAATGGAGATGTATGTGTGGGTCTTATGGGTGCAGAGATTCTCTGTGCATTTTGGGTGAAATGGTCTACAAGGTTTTGCAGAACGTGAGCACTAAGGGCGTAAATGGTCACTCTGACATAGCTAGGAAATTGATTTCTCATCATGTTGCCTTACTTACATTGAACCCTTAGTCATATAATCAGAGATTAAGGAACTATAGCCAATAAGTAGCTTCTAATATAAATGAAGCAGAGTTTATTAAAGAACTTCATGTAATCATATAAAGATTTAGGCTGGGAGGTACCTCTCAATATTTCTGGTTCAATCTATTCATCCCTAACTGCCCTCCTAACTGCAAAGCCAGGTTGCTCAGGGGCTTTGGCAGGTGATGTCTGATCATCTCCAAGTGTGCTGATTAGCCAGTCTCTCTGCACAACAGTTCCAGTGCTCTGCGGGAGCAATTTTCCTTAACTACAATTGGAATTTCCTTTGTTGCAACTTTTGCCCACTGCCTATCACTGTCTTTTATTGCCGTGTCCTGCTAAGAACAGTCTGGCTTTGTATCCTTTGTAACCTCCTCTTGGGCAGTCAATTCCCTGAGCTTTATCTTAAAATTTGCCTTTTATAATCCGAGTCACTGTCTGAGCTGGCTCTTCAAAGGGTTGAATCAGGCTGGATCTTGTACTTTGCTAATGAGGATTTGGGGGGTTGTAGTAATGAACAGGCATCATGTCCAACCAGCCCTAGGCATGCTGCCTTCTCTAAAAGCGTAAGGTGAACAGCATGCAGAACACAGAGGATTTAAAATTCTGTTCAGCTGGAAGTTAAGACCAGCCATAACTACCAAGAGTAGCATCGATGCACCTCCCTCCTCAGTGTCTCCCAAGAACGCTAAGGTTCTTGACAGGGATCTTGCTTGAGCTTTCAGGCACAGTAAGTATAGCTGACTACTGAAGGACACATTAAACCTTCAGAGTTTAGGCTACGACTTCCTGTGAGAGTAGTGAGAAACCTTTCCCTACAGTGCTGCATCTGTAGTGCCCAGTGGACAGCTGGGAGCTGCCTCCAGGAGAGGTGTGAAGCAAAGCTACAGCTTGTAGTATATAGACAGAAAAGTCCAGCATTGTCAGACATCTCTTTTGACCTGTTAGTGTTTTTGCTACCCGCAAGGCAGACAGAGATCTAGAGTACTGCACAACTTCAGAACGTGCACACTCGAATGTGGGCAAGCTGGTGCAAAAATACACACTTATACTTGAAGAGGTGCTGGTATAGCAGATGTTCTGCTATGTTGCCCACTTTTCTTTCCAGTTTCTTTGTGCTGCCTCATCTGACCTTTCTTTGGGGCCCACAGCTTGCAGAAATACCCTGTCCAATGTGATTCAAAAAACACAGAAAGGATCAACTCTGTTTTCAGGCTTGAAGGTTTAAAAACAGAGAGATGAATGAAGCAGTGGTCTTCATGTGCTGCTAGTACATAAAAAGCTTTTGGTAGTACCTGGGACACATTTTGGTAGCTTTGTTCCCATCTCTTCATTGACCCATTCTCCACTGGCTGAGCACTGATACACCACTTGGAAAACACAAGAAAAAAGAATGCCATAAGGATACAACCAAGACAGAGAGAGGGTAAGTAACATTACTGTATAAGATTTCTCATTGCCAAAGAGGAATTTTTTCATTTCTTCTTGTATCCCTTTTTCAAAGCAAGCACAGCTTGGTAGAGGTTGCTGAGATGTCCCTAGAAGTACACAGCCCCACCAGGATGCCTCTGCCCCTATCTTGGAGGGGCCGCATCTAATTTTTTTTTTTTTTTTGAGTCCTTTACTTCTCCACCAGAAATGTGTGATAGATGTGACCAAAATCTCCATGGCTCAAACACCAGGCAAATGGAGAGAGGACTTGCTAATGTATTTAAGGTCAACTGCTCAAGTACTGACATGATTACAGTGCATTAAACACAAAGGCAGCACAGAACTAGTGCTTCCAACCCTACACCAGTAAGAACTTTTCCCCAGTCCTGACCTGATGGGATATAATCAAAGCCCATGACAATGACAGTGCCACTTCTTAGGCCTTTGATCAAAGAAATGTGTCTGTGTAGCAGAGGCAATGCTTACCATCCCCTTTGTTTTCCAGGGTATAGTATGGTGCATCACACTGATACCGGAAAGCAGCTTTGTACAGAGGTTCATGAAGTTCAGAGATATAGATGGCTTGGCCGTTGTCAATAGGAATGGGATCACCACAGTTCACAGCTATAGGGAAGAAATGAAAGGAATCAAATACAAGCAAAGGGGCATCCTCACCCAACCATATGATTATTCTATATGATGGGGAACCACTCAGCTCCTCCGGTCCCTCTACAGTCATCAGTGCTCACTTCCTCTGTCCCTGCAGCATACTCATATCCCAGTCCTTCACTATTCTCGTATTCTGGGAATAAAGTGAATCTAGAGCCTAAAGGTTCCATCCCAATCTGCTCCCCCGAGTACAGACACAGGTCACTTACGAACACAGCTGAAATGGGAGTTGCTCCATTCACCATTGTCCTGACAACTGGAGTGAAAAGTCATGATGCTGTCTCGTTGCTAGGGAAAAGAACGCATGATCCATGTAAGTTGCTGGCCATAATCAAAATGCTGCAGTGTCTGGAAGAAGTTTCCACTTACTACAGTCGTGGTGAAAAGTGAAAAGTTCGAGTCCCCAGAGGTGCTCAAGACACCTGATGCAAAATGACATCAGGAAGCTGCTGTGAGGGCCAGAGAGGATGTATGCTGTCTTATGTAACTTACCCTCACAATTTCGTAGCCTTCCATACAGGTCACCTTCACAATGTCCTTGAAGATATACCTATCCTTCTTTGGGTCAAGAACAGAGTTGGGGATGACACTTGGGGGACAGGTTACAGCTTTGAAGAGAGAGGTGGAAATCAGTGATTAACTGGCTCAAGATTTATTCTCCTTCCATCTCCCAGCTTCTTTCTCCCCAGTGATTATTTTCCCTAGTAAACAGGCATCCTGTGTTTACTCAATACGAAGCTGTGAACATGCTGACGTGCTGTTGTACCATGAATCTGACCTGGGACAAACTCTCTCCCTAGCTCAGCAGCAGAAGGAGGAAGGCTTTCTCAAGCGTTTACTCACGATCCCCGTAGTAGCGTATTTTCCAGCCTCTGTGCTGGACTGCGTGGTCTGTATGGAAGATTATGTCGAGAATGTTGTTCCTAGTTTTGATTTCAGGAGGACCTGGGAATTTGCTGCCACAATAGGGACCAAACTTCTGCTTTCCAGAGACAAGCTGGGAAAATAACAGACAAGAAGGAATGAGAAATACCAAATGTATACACAGAGATATTCAAATACATATTCAGTGTATACATATTTAAATGTATTCCCAACAACTTCCAAAGGCAACATAGTTGAAAATAAAGTTAAGCAGTCAGAGGGTCTTCCAAATACGAGGAGACTGAGGGGAGATCCAGAGCATCCCAAGCCCCTCCATCAGCCCCACACCTACGGTTAAGCTGTCACGGCAGCTCCCCTTTGAGTCGGCGGGCTCCACGTCGAAGTCCCCGCTGCGTACGGTCAGCGCCACGAAGTAGCCTGGCCTCAGAGCCACTCGGTACGCGCACCGCGAGTTCTCTGGGTACTCGTCGGGATAGTTGGGGCTGGCAATCTCCCCTGATGGCTCAGTGAAGACATTTCCACTGCAGTTCACTAGGAAGGAACACAGGTAGGACTCAGAAAGAAAGTGGTCTGTGGATGAGGCTGGCAAGCTTTCCCTTTCCCACTCTATCTCTAGTCTCCCCGCTCACCTGCAGTAACTGTGTCACAACTTTACATCTTCCCAGGAAACTGAAACCCCTCTTTCCAATTAGCCAGGGACTTTAACTTCTAGTGGCCTTTCTGTTAACCTTCCACCTGCAGTTTAGGCCCCCTTTTCCCATGCTCAGGTCCTCATATGATGCTCCTTTCAACATGCACTTTGTGAATTCTTTTATTCAAGCCAAGCAGCTCCTTGGCTGTTTTTGTGTCTTTACTGAACTGCCCTGTTTTGTCAGATTAAAAGCTTTACAGATAGCAGAATGCTAAGAAAGGTCTCCATCACAGGCTTTAAAGAATGTCATTTAGTAGTTTCTTAATTCTCTTGACACAAAAAAAGAGGAACGTTAAGAACACATTAATAGAAATTCCCCAAATTACGGTCTACTGCCAGTTCAGATTTGCACTGGGATGTTTCTGCCCCAAAATGTACCTGTCGTAACTGGTTGAGAAGGTTGATAGATTAGGTCTTCCATTGACAATAACTCACTTGGCCTAAAATAACTCTTCCTGTTGAACACAGCTCATGTTGCTCTCTTACCTCCACATGTTTTGTTATCTTCATAAAGGAAATAATCTGGTGGACATGTGCAGAAGTAACCTCCAATGTAATTATTACAGTAATGACTGCAAGGTTCCTCCACAAAATCCATGCACTCGTCCAAGTCTGCAAGTGTGAAAAGATGAATCAGCCAAGACCAGGAGGGTCCCTAAGGGCAGGAGGAAGATAAGGATCCGAAGCAAACACTTGTGGACAAGAAATAAAAGCTATGTAAGACAGCATTTCTACTGGCCATATTGGAAAGCAGTCCTTTCTGCTGGGATCTCTTTTAAATAAGGCAATCTTGCACAGAAAACCCTCCTGCCAGCTCACTGCTTCCCTAGCCTGGTCATAGAGAGATTCAGAGGAGGCTGTTTATAACCTTACCCACTGCAACATAGTAGGCCACAAAGCCAGTGAAACGCTCCTCATTGGAAAAGTCTGACTGGAAGCTCACAGTGAGGGTGTTATAGGGGACATTCAATTCCTCCACGATCGAGGAGCCAGGGGCACGAGGTTTCTTCCGCCCACAAAGCACGGCTTCCACATGGCCACCGGCCAGGATCTGCAGGAGAATGCAGAGGTGGTTTATCTCATTACCCGAACACGTGTGATTCCCAACACCCGATCTTTCATCCTACAGGTGGCTAACCAAAGGCTCCTAAACAACACGCATGCCTCACAACATCCAGGTAGATCTCCCAGGGCACAGCTATGTCACTGAGCTAGCAGAAGGGACCAAGGCTGCTGCGTCATCCACCAAGCTGGCCAAGGGTGGAAGACAGCCAGCCAAGGTACAGCTGAACAGAGCCCGCAGACAACCAGGTTCATGATGTTTGTAAGATGCTTGACTACTGACTTTCCAGCTGTGGAATGCCTTTCTTAATTTCTCAGATACAAATGAACGCAGAAAGTTCTCGGTTAACGTCCTTTCCTCAGGCCACTTGTACAAAAAATCACCACTGTGGTTCAAAAGGTCAAACCCAAGCACTGACAGTCTGGAGAACAGTCTAAGGGGTTCACCAGTTAGCTGCAAAAGGGCATATTGTTACAGCTCCCAGCAAAGCACATCCATCCTACTGCCCCACCTCGGTCCCTCTCCAAGGTCTCCTTCTTGCCTGATCTTATTGTCCCTTTTCTCACACAGCTATTGCAGGATAGGTCATCTTGTTTCTGTCAGCATGTATGGAAATGCTCGATCTTCTGTGCTTTGTGGTACAACATGGAGCAGAGCTGGCGGGTCTCTTAAATTTTAAGAAATCTATAGTGCACAGACCATAGAAAACTGTGATGCAAAGGACCACAGCACCTTACCAAACACTGGGCTATCAAACATTGGAGTGGGCTGCCCAGGGCAGTGGTGGAGTTGCCATCCCTGGAGGCATTTAAATGGCATGTGGACCTGGTTCTCAGGGACATGGTTTAGTGGTGAGCTTGCAGTGCTGGGTAAAAGGTTATACCAGATGATCTTGAAGGTCTCTTCCAACCAAAGACATTCCGTGGTTCTGTGACCTGAGTGCCCCCCTATCCATACACAGGTCTCTTGATTGTTTTTAACCACCATCATTTCCACTCAATTTCTGATCGCATTAAATCAGCTATGTCCACTCGTGGATTAATTGTGAGTAGTCTCAGGGACAGAAAAATAATGCCCTAATAAAATGTCTCTTTTCTACCTATGGTTCACTGACTAAGAATATGCTTTGCAACAGGGAGGTGTCAGTGATGGCTAAGAAGGCTTTTCCTATGAATACAGGAGGAACACGGGGAGGGAGGCATAGACAGCACACTCAGCTGGCAGATAATACTCGTGTGGTTATGAGGCAAACTCAAATTAGTGTAGAAACAGTCATTTGAGCTTCTCCGAGCTTAGGACAGGAAGGATGTGTCTATCTCCTCTTCCAGTCCTGAGTTTTGTACACAATTTTGCTCCATGCTTTAACCCGCCTTCTTGTCTTTTTCTCGCTCGAGGACAGGGACAGTACCTTCACAAAATCATATTCACAGTTCTGTGATGGTTCAAGATCCATATGTGTGAAGTAAAGGCGAATGCCATATCCTGAAGGGACCTGGATTTCCCAAGATTCCTGAACATCATTGGGATACACCTGCGGATAATTGGGTGACAAGATCTCGCCATACATGGAGGCTGCATCAGCCCAGACAGGAAGGCAGAAGAAGATAAGGTACCTGAGAAAAGAGGAAGGAAGATGACATTGCAGTAGTCTTCTCTGCCTGTACACACACAGTCCCTAGTGAGAAAAGGCGGTCTTTGGCTGTACACAGCATGCAACAGCTCCCGACTTTGGAGTTTTCCTGACCAGTGCTGTGGCTGTGTGGGGCTTGTCCTTCTCTTGTACCCTTTCACACAGGCATACAACCTCAGTCATGCTCTCCGCTTCTCTCCAGCTCTGTAAGAGCTGGTAATGCTGCAAGAGCTGAACACAAGGATCTTAAGTGCTATTCCCTACTTTACTGCCTTGTTCTGGAGGCCACTTGGGCTATAGATGCATTCAGATTTGGGAATCAGTACAGAAAAAAGACACCCGAGTTATAAAATGAAACTATTACTAAGTCCAGGTCCCCTTAGAGAGTCAGTAACTCACCACATTTGAAAACAGCAGGTCTTCCTTTCTGAAAACTTTCAGGAACTGGACTTTGGAGTCATGGTCTGGGACAGAAAACAACGTGATTGATTAATGTTGCCTGTGCTTGTGTGTCTTCTGGGCAGGTCAAAGACCCTAAAACCCCAGCTGGTGGAGGATATGTCAAGGTTTTGCCTGAAAAGCAAGTCTATCTATCTGCTCAGCCCTGCATGCAGCGAACCCGAGAAGGCTTCGTACACGGAGACGCGATCTCTGCCTTGGCTCTCACCGATACTCACGTGCTCTCCTTAGCACCATCAGTACCTCCGAACACCACGCTAGTGCAGAGCAACTCAATACAGAAAGCACACCCACACCCAGCCCTGTGCCCACCCCGGGGTACCCAGCCCATCCTTCCCGGCACCTCAAAAACCATGCCAGGAGCCCGAGGCCGGGTTTATTTTCTAGCTGACAGGCAGCGGCGCTCAGGAGCACTCTCCTTTCTCGTTGCTAACGCTTGGAACATTTACCTTCTCTCCCTAGCTCCTCTCTGGTTTTCTCCTCGCTTCCCTCGGCTTCTCTGGGTTTCTCTTTCCCTGCGCCCCGGGCTGGGGCCGCGGAAGGAGCTGGAGGCGGCAGGAGAGCAGCGCCCTCTGCCCGCGGGATGCGCTCGGGGATGCTCGGGGATGCGGCTCGCTCGGGGATGCGGCTCGTTCGGGGATGCGGCTCGGGGATGCGCTGGCCTCGCCGGCTCCCGCCAGGAAGGGGAATTTCCAGAAGAAGTTGCACAATCCTGTTGGCTCAGGCTGCGCGGGGGAGCACGCAGGTCTGCTCTGGACGAGGCATTTTCGGGAAATCAGCTGACTTTTTTTTTTGGGGAAAAGGGAGTGGAACGGCGTTTTCGGCTGCCTCCCCTCTCCTCCTCCTCCTCCTCCTCCTCGTTAGGAACAAAATCCAGAGAGTGTGGAGAAGTCAACGTAAGAACTGGCCCGATGATTCTGCATGGAAAAAAACCCCTTTGATCGTCCTGCCCAGAGATCACTCTGTTACTGCAACCTGGTGGCCACAGGACTGCTGCCACTGCTCCTCAGCTGATGCTTCAGAGACTCACTTATTGGGGAAAAAAAGGGAAAAGGTAGCGGCCTATTCAATGCTGTGCCTCTCTGATGCTACCAACAGGGGTAAGGGTGCATCGTTGTGCTGGGTTTTGTTATGGGAACTCTCCTGCAAGAACAACCTTGACTGAGAACTCCTAACTGCTCCTTTATTTACGAAGTGAACTTCTGTTTAAGAGCAACTCAGTCATCAGCCTTAGCCCTGGAGCAAGTTAGATAGATCCAAGACCCTTACGGAATGGGGTTTCGACACTTAATGCCAGGTAGAACCCTTAATCCAGCCAAGACCAAAATACCACCGTACAAGCTAGAAGACTTGTCACTGATACTCCAGAAAAACCCTCCTCCTCACAAAGCAGCTGCGTGGGGACCGGAATTCCAATGAAAATCGAACACTCCATTACAACCTCTACCCCTTACAATCAGCACAGCACACTCAAGGTTGTTTTAACCAGGTAAAAAAAAAATATATTCACGTTTCAACAAGCCATAGGCAAAGTGTGTTCCCATCTGGAAGATTCCTTTGTATTGTCAGAAGAGAGAAACACCTACAGATTAATCATAACTGACTTCATTGTAGTCAGGATAAAGGCTTTACTTGAAGAACATGCCTAGTCTGTTTTCTTTGTCAAACCGAGAATGGGTAGAGAAAGAAAACAGCTTGTCATCTCACTTCTGGTGTCTTTTGGGAGCACAGCTTGATGCTTCTAACTGGAATTTTGAGAACCGGGAAAACAGTAATGAAAAATACACAACAAATCCCGGGGAGATGTTTTCTTCTCCAAACTGGGCAAAGAGCCTGCCAGGAACTCTTCAAGTCACAGTCATCTTTTAAAATGGGCATGGCAAAAGTAAAACGAGTGGGGGCTGACATATTACAAATGTAACTTCATTGCAAGGGAATTGTCTGGTTTCATATAAACCTCACTCCACTTGTCTATAGCAGTAGTAAATGTTTATGAATATTAATAATTCTTCAGAAGACATGTATCTATTAATTAAGAAAAAGGTTGATGACGTTAAATAGAAAGGTAACTGCAGTTTGTCTGGGCACACATCTACATAATGCCGCCTACTGATGAAGATGACCAGTGAAACCAGTGTATGTATTTACATTGCACACACGTACAGTGTTTTATTGCATCTGCCTAGATTTGTATCGTTTTTCCTGCGCATAAGATGAAGCAGCTAAGTAATATATTTTACAATTCACATAAACTGCATCAGAAATTATATTAATAATTTAGAAGAGGCAAAATAATGCCGTTACAGTTAATAAATACTGTTTGCCAGAGCAATATAATTCTGCTCAGAGGCACATGCATTCTCTGAAATTCCTAAATTACGTAACCACATACTACTTTTCCCAGATTGCATCAGACAAACCTTTTCTCTGATGACTCAGAGCTGCACAGCTGTACTCTCTCTGCCAGATGTTACGAAAAGCAGCAGCGTTCCAGTTTTCATAAGATTACCACCTAAAACAAGCCACCCAAAGCCCCGCTTCCCACCTTTGCATACCTGCACCAGGGGGATTCCCACAAGAGTCTGTTCGCCCCTCTCCCTCCCCCCAGCACACAGTCTGAGTGCAAAGCTCCCGCTAAAACCTTGGAACGGGGGGCCCGTTCTGCTCCATGCTCTGCCCCACACCGAGATGCCTGCTGCCTCGTGGGCCCCATCCTGCACCCCACACCCCTGGGTGCAGCTTCAAGCACCCAAGACTGTTAAGCACAGAGATGCCCCAGCTTTCCTGCAAACCAGAAGCTCCACAGCCTTGTTCACATGCCAGCCCTTCCCGGGCGGCGAGGGCTGAGAGGGGCCACCGTGGGCAGGCCGGTGGGCGCTGTGCCATGCCCACCCTCACCACCCACGCACGGCCTCGCCAGTGCTGGAGAGGAACAGGTTCCGCTGTCGTCGACTGGAGTGAAACGTCCCTAAATACTTGAGCTTCGTTTGAACGGCAAGGCCGTGAACCGCAGCGGCACGGCAGCTGCTGCGAGAGGAAACGTGGCACTTCCACGGCGGGAGCACCAACTGCCAGGAGGGGCTATCCTGGGCTGGCAGGGGCGGCACGGTGCTCGGGCTCCCGCCAGCCTGGGCATGGGCTGCCACCCCACGAGGGACGAGCGCAGCCCTGCCGGACAACCAGCGCCGGGGGTACAGGCAAGGGTCCCCAGCCCGTGCCCCCAGCCCGTGCCCCCAGCCCGTGCCCCCAGCCCACCGCTGCGGACCGCCCGCTGCACCCACTGCTGCCGGGCACACAGAGGCCACACCAGACCCGGCATCGCGGAGATGGTGAGGGTAGGGTGCGAGGGCGGGGTGCCCCGGCCCTGGGGTGCCCCGGCCCTGGGGTGCCCCAGCCCTGGAGTGCCCCGGCCCTGGGGTGCCCCGGCCCTGGGGTGCCTGGCCCTGGGGTGTCCCGGCGTCACAGTGATTCCCAGCTGCAGACTTCAGGCAGATTTAATTTTATTACGCTTCTTGCTTTCGAGGCGTATTCCTCCCCATCAGCGTTTGACCCCAACCGGCGCTGCCCCCCCTCTCTGGATGGTCACCTCTCCTCGAGCAGCCTGCTCCTCTGCCGTGGCCATTTCAGTCAGGATCAGTCCTGCGCCTGCCTGGGTGAAGAGGCGATGGCAATGCAGGGCACGAGATTCCTTTTTCAGTCCCTCAGCACAGAAGAAATGGTCCTGGAAAGGGAGTCCTGCAAGAAGTCTTGAAGAACCGTCTAGCATCTTGTGCAGCTGTGGTCTGTGGGAACATTGCGTGAACCACTTGAAAACAGCCTGTAAAAATTAATCTGCAGCCACATTCCCATATTGGCACTGAGCTCATGTGGACTTCAAGTTTCACGCTAATACCAGTGCAATGTCATGAAACCACAGTATATCTCCAGGACAGCACGTAACAAGTTTTGGTTACACCTCCTCCTCCCAAGCATAGTACTGCCCTGATTATTAAATAATAATAATACTGAAAAATAATGGTATTTGTCATGATCTGAGTCTCAAAACCAGGTACTATGCTCTGACACAAAGTGGCTGTCTAGCATCTAATCTAAACAGCTCAACTATAGCAACATCTCAAGAAACTGGAAACACAATCTCACAATGGAAACTGTTAGGCAATCTCAGGAGCAGATGCTGCTTCTGAAACCCTCCTCTGACAATAGTAAACGACCGAATGAAATGCCTCAAAGTTTACATGCACTCTCTTTTGCGATACACATAGCTAAGTGACCACGAGTGTGTTTAAATACTACGGTATTTAAAACAAAAGAAAAGTAATGTTACAAATAGGGACAGCAGTGGACATTTTAAGTAAACTACTATTTGCACAAAAGGAACATGTCATGGCTTTGTTTCCTGAGCTATTCCAGAGTACAAAGGAGCTAGACCAGAATTTTGTCCAACCCAGCATGCAGCCTCTAACTCTCCCTTTTCTGCAATCTTAGGTCGGTTGTGGATGCTCTGTAGAAGGACACCACTCGGGAGAGCCTATGCTCCAAAGCCATTTTTCGCTCTTACAAATGTGGCCTCCCAAGCCAGACGAGCACCTTGCCTTTTCCAAAGCAGGAGGAGCCTGTGTCTGCCAGGAGAGAGAGGTCTGCTCGGGCAGGAGATGTACAGGCACATGCAGAAAGCTAAGCCCATGTCTCGGCACGATCTAAATCATTATAGAAAGGGGATGAGGAGGGAAGGGGAAGCTTGATTACGGAGTGAGTTCCGTCAGCAGTGATGCTAACAGGCCTCTCTCTCCAATCTGGCTCTCCATTTTCATGAAACTTCTGCAGACACAGAAGTTTAAGATGCCCTTTCCTTGTCAAACATGACAGAATCAGCATGCTCACAAAGGCCTCATTTACATAGGAAACTGGCCTAACCACAATAAATACCCAATTAAACATGGAAACGAGAGGTTGATATGCAGTAAGTCCCTGGACTTTGTTTGGCAAACAGTGCCCAGTTAGGTGAACAAATATAGTAACCTGGTTTTAAAGTCTGACCTGGCGGAGTCAGCTATCTAGGAGGGGTTTTAAACCCCTACTAACCATTTGGGCCCGCTATTGTGCACCTTAAACTGTCTTTGGGGGACCTCTGGAGGTCAAGGACAAGATTTCCCCTTCTTCATGCATTTCTTTATGCACTGATTACTCTTCATTTCCATTTTTATTACCTCCTGTGAGCCTTGGGGCCTTGTCCAGGCATCTTCTGAACATAAAAGCTTCACTCCTTACTGGGTGAGGTGGAGAACAGAGTAATGGAAGATAAGGAAAAGGCTGAGGTGCTTAACACCCGCTCTGCCTCATTCTTTAACAAAAAGACTAGATATCCTCAGGACATCTGGGCTCCTGAGTTGGTAGGCAGGGATGGGGAGCAGAACACCCCTCCTGTAATCCCGGAGGAAGTAGCTAGTGACCTGCTGTGCTACTTATATCCCAGCAAGTCCATGGATCCAGATGGGATTCATCCTAGGGTGCTGAAGGAGCTGGCAGAAGAACTGGTTAAGTCGCTCTCCATCATTTATCACTGGTCCTGGCTAACCGGGGAGGTCCCAGGAGACTGGAGGTTGGCCAGTGTGACTCCCACCCACAAGAAGGGCCAGAAGGAGGATCTGACCAACCTCATCTACTTCTCTGACTGGGTGACCTGCCTAGTGGGTGAGGGGCAGGCTGTGGATGTGGTTTACCTTGACTTCAGCAAAGCCTTTGACACAGTCTCCCACAGCATCCTCCTGGAAAAGCTGGCAGCCCACGGCTTGGACAGGAGCACCCTTCTTTGCTGGGTTAAAAACTGGTTGGATGGCCGGGCCCAAAGAGCAGTGGTGAACGGTGCTGCATCCAGTTGGCATCTGGTGACCAGTGGTGCCCCCCAGGGATCAGTGCTGGGCCCAGTCCTATTCAACATCTGTATTGATGACCTGGATGTGGGGATTGCCTCAGTAAATTCACAGATGACACCAAACCAGGAGGGAGTGCCACTCTGCCAGAGGGCAGGGAGACGCCACAGAGGGACCTGGGCAGGCTGGGTCGATGGGCTGAGGCAACAAGTTCAACAGGACCGAGCGCAGGGTCCTGCCCTTTGGCCACAACAACGCCAGGCAGCGCTGCAGGCTGGGGCAGGGTGGCTGGAGAGTGGCCCCGTGGAGAGAGGCTTGGGAGCACTGGTTGACCACCAGTTGAACAGGAGCCAGCAGTGTGCTCAGGTGGCCCGGAGCAACAATGGCATCCTGGCTTGTACCAGGAACAGTGTGGCCAGCAGGACTAGAGATGGGATTCTCCCCTGTGATCACCTCGAGTACTGGGCACACTTCTGGGCCCCTCACTTCAAGAAGGACACTGAGGTGATGGAGCGGGGCCAGAGGAGAGCAACGAGGCTGGGGAAGGGACTGGAAGGAAAGTCTGATGAGGAGAGGCTGAGGGAGCTGGGGTTGTTTAGTCTGTAGGAGACCCAGGTGGGACCTCATCACTCTCTACAACTGCCTGAAGGGAGGGTGTAGGCAGGTTGGGGCTGGGCTCTTCTCCCAGGCAACAGTGACAGGATGAGAGGGCACGGCCTGGACCTGCGCCAGGGGGGGTTTAGGTTGGATATCAGGAAGCCCTTCCTGACAGAGGGTGATCAGCCACTGGAATGGGCTGCCCAGGGAGGTGGTGGAGTCACCGTCCCTGGGTGTGTTTAAAGACAGGCTGGATGTGGCACTGAGTGCCATGGTCTGGCCGATGTGGCGGTGTTGGGTCATAGGCTGGACTTGCTGATCTCAGAGGGCTTTTCCAGCCTCAGTAATTCTGTGATCTCCAAGGCTGAAGATTTCTAATCTTCCCTAAGCACCTGTTCCCATGGTGAACCACTGTTCGGTCCAACTGGAATTTCCTTGGAGGCAGCTTGAGACCACTGCTTCTCTCTGGTTCACTGTGGACCTCTGAAGTGACTCTGGCTCAGTTTTTCCCCAGCCCCATGTTAAGCCACACGTTATGTCAGATGCATTTGCCTTTCTGAACTTTGTGAGGTTTCTGTCAAACCATTCCTTCATTCTAATTTCTTATCTGTTCTACTCTCTGCACTTTATCTTCTGCTGCACTGCCAACATGCAGATAAACTGCTCTTTCAAGACTATTTCCTCTTCCTTCTGTGGATCTGTGCTTTTGCTACTAGGGGACAGAGAAAGCAAGATAGGGGAAGTGAAGCTCATGACCACCAAGGCCTGATCCCAGCAGGCGAGCCCACCCCACAGCCACCCTGTAGCCTCATGGTCAGAGCTGCACCTAAGGCAGAGCAATCCCATTGCACCGGCACAGGCTGGGGGACAATGGTCAGCAGAAGATCCTGGGCATCCTGGCACACCAGCCCGTGATGCACCCTTGTAGCAGCGAAAGCCAACACTGCGCTACCGACAGCACAGGCAACGGGCAGAGAGGAGTGATTACTGTTTGCCTCTGCGTGGCACACGTGAAGTTGTACCTGGCACACTGTGTCCATTACACGCTCCCCAGCACGAGGGAGGTGTGAACAAACCGGAGAGCATCCAGGGGAGGCTCACTGGATGGGTGACTAGAGCACTGGCACTGAGGAATGTGGAGTCACGTAGCCTGGGAAAGAGAAGGACAAAGGGAGACAAAGTTTTTAGCCTGGTCTCCTAAGTAAATGAGATATACGTGGGCACGTGTATGGGTGTATGTATGTACAAACGATGAGGCGGCTGTGCAGGCAGAGTGACTATATACAGAGCTGGGTGCGACAGGTAGAGGACAGAGGACAGTCCTGCCGTAATGCCCGCCACGGGGAGCAGGTCCCCCTGGGCCAGAGGAGCCAAGCACTGCAGCCCGTCCTTCAGGAGTCCCCGGGGGCGGGACACGGTAGCGCTGGGAGGCTCAGCGTGCTCTATACCCAGCCAGCAGTGCCCGTGCCCCAGACCTAGACCCAGACCTAGACCCAGACCTAGACCTAGACCTAGACCTAGACCTGCCACGCGCGCACGACCGTTGTCCCCACGCCCCCCCTGCCTCCCCCTCTCGTGCCCGGGAATAACCCCTGCCCCGCCCCGCCCCCCGCCCCGCCCCGGCCGGCGCTCTCCTGTCCCGCCGCAGCCAATGGGGAGGGGGCTCCGCCTCACCTGCCTGGCCCCGCCCCCACCCTCCTGCCAGGCCCCGCCCTCGGAAGCGCGCTCTCCAATCGGTGGCCGGCGGGACGGCCCCGCGGAAACGCCCACTCGCGGGGTAACCTTTGCCTCAGTGAGCGCAGGGCCCTGCCCCGCTGCCACCGCCTGGCCAATCGGAGGCGCCGTGGGGGCGTGGCCGGCCCGGTGCAGCCAATGGGCGCGGAGGGGGCCGCGAACGGTGCGGGGGCCGCGGTGGCTGGTGCCGCTGCCGGGTTCGAGGAGCGACCGGCCGGCGGGGCGGCCGGCGGAGAAAGATGGCGGTGGCGGGGTCCGGCTGGGGCCTGGCCCAGCTGGCAGAAACCCTGGGTTCGTCGGAGCAGGCGCTGCGCCTCATCGTGTCCATCCTGATGGGTAAGGGGGGGGGAGAGGGGGGCGGGGGCGGGGGCGGGGGGGGGGGGCGGGCGGGGGGGGGGGGGGGGGGGGGGGGGGGGGGGGGGGGGGGGGGGGGGGGGGGGGGGGTGACGGGTCTGGCGCTCCAGGCGCGGCTGCCGTGGGGCCGGGCGACCCCGCCGCTCCGCCGCCGTGCCAGGCACTGCCGCGCCGCTCCCCTCCCCTCCCGGGCAGCGCCCCGCCGGCGCCCAGGCGCACCTGTGTCGGCGCTGCCGTGCCAGGCCACGTGTGCGCGCGGAGCCGGCGGGCGAGCCGAGCCCGCCCCGCTGCCCCCTTCCCACCGCCACCGGTCGCGGCCCGGCCCGGCCCGAGGGGCTGGGGGTGCCGGGCAGCCCGGCTTGCGTCGCCGCGCCACGGGGCGCTCGGGGCGGGCGAGCCCGCGGGTTTCCTCGCAGGAAGTCGGGGTGTGGTGCCGGCGGGCTGCCTGGGGAAGGGGTGCGGGCACCCTGCGTCCCAGGGCTCGAGGGGAGAGCCTGCCCGGCTGGGAGACCCGCGGAAGCGGGCGGCGCGGTGCTGGTGCCCGGCGTCCTGCCAGGGGAGCGCGGTTCGGGTCAGTGTCGCCGGCGGGCTTTCGGGCGCAAGAACTTTGCGTGCGGCTGTTCCGTCGGGTGCCGGGTGCTGCGTGTGCATCGAACTCCCCACGGGCGTGCTCCGAGGAGTCCCCTCAGCCACGGAGGTGTCTCCGGGACCTGTCGGAGCGCAGGGAGGTCTGTGCCGACGGCAATCGCTAGTCCCTGCAGCAGGCAGCCGTGGAGCGCTGCGGGAGGGCCGTGTCACCGCGGGCACATGTCAGGTAGGGCGAGCAAAGCCTGCCAGCCGAGTGGCCAGAAGGGCTGGGGTATCGCGCTGTGCTCCACCTGCAATGCAAAGCATGTTGCAAAACACACGCTGCTTGTGCTTATCTGGACATGGGATAGTAAAATCACATGTAAAATGGGTAAGGCGTTTAGGCATACAGGGCTAGAGTTATGATTTGGATTAACAGTTGAGGGGGAGGCTCTAGTTCCCAAAACATTCATTCGGGGGTATGTTGACACACTATCCACGTGAATCTCTGCAGATGCCCAGTGAAACTTGGGTTTTTGAAAGCTTTTGGTGGTGTAGCCACCTAACAGAAAAACAAGCTTTTTTTTCTGAACCTAAAAGTATATTTGAAGTGATACAGCTCCTACTGTGTGATCTGTCAAAATAAAGTTGCTTTGGATAACTACGAGTATAATTTGTAAAAAGAGATGCAGGAGAAGTTGTGTCACTTCGTAACAGTCATCTGGACTAGATTTATTTCTGCCTAATTTAATCTAGGATGTGTCACATCAGACTGAAGCAAAACATTCGTCACATCAAGGGTAGATGTAGGGGACCGAACTGACTGTTGTTTTGAACTTAACTTAGAGATTAGCTAAACCAAACTTCTTCTGCAGAGAAAAAAAATGAAGTACAGGAAACATATACAGGGCAGACACGTAAGTTGTGTGAAGGAATCTAGCAGTTCCCCACAGCCGAATGGGAAAAGTCCTGCTTTCCTTTCTCCCACATCTGTCTGTGGTACTTTAATTATGATCTGATTGAATTTACTTGTCTGGCAGAAACCTAAACCAGAAAAAGCAGATAGTTTACTACCAGGTTAGTCAACTGCACCAACTGAGGAACTAGTTTAACAAGTGTTGATGCAGAAAAGGAGTTAGAAAGCATGTAGGGAGGCAGACACCTACGGCAGAGCCATGCCTTTGCAGAATGAACCTTAAGAGTTCCTTCTTGCTTCTTGCTAGCAGAAAGCTGGAACACAGCCATGTTCTTATGGGTAAGCAAAACCTCTTCTTTGAAATGAACTGGTGATAATTGTAACCTTGTTGATAAGAAGAGACGTCCACTTCAGCCAGTAGATTGATTGTGAGGTTTCATGCGTGTTGTTACAAATGTTACACATACAGTGTTGACTCTAAGCCACTCAGATGGCACAATGTCGCTTCCTGAGGTAGGCCACTATATTTTCCATAAAGTCTTAATGGATCTTTTAAATTTGTATTAAAAGTCTGGGGAGCAGGGAGTGGGAACCCACTCACATCTCTTTACCCTGCATACCTAAAATGTGTACCAAACCAGGAGGCTAGAGATGCACATTTCCCCGTCCTGGCTCCCTGGCTCAGCATCTCTTAATTCCATGCAATTAGTTGAAGGCATAAGTTCAGACAGAAGGCTTAAAGGCATGCAAAACAGCCTCGCCTGTAGTTTGCTACTCTTGCAGGTCACGTAGATTGAACCACTCGGGCAGAGGGGATTGACTGCAGCTTTCCAGCGTAATGGATGCGTTGTAAAACATTATACCATTACATTAAAAGGAAGGACCAAGCAGTGCTCCAGAGCAACATGAGAGGAGAGTGAGAAGAGTTCCTTAACTCAGCACCAGCAAAGAAGTGTTCATTTAACTGCAGCTTAGCTTACAATCCTTTTAATGTGACCGAAAGCCTTAAGCTTGTTTGTAATGCAGCTAGCACTGATGAGCACTTCCCAGGACAGCATGGGGGGTGAGTGAAAGGCATTTCTAAAAGCTGGAAATGGCATTAAGACAGGCAAGGTATGGCTTTTCCTTCACTTCCTCCATTTCAGGTCTTTGCATGGATTCGTGGGGGGGGGGGGGAAAGAAAAAACAAAAAGTTGTTTTCTGCAGCTGATACTGCTGAACTATTTCAGAACCAGACCATGAGGATGAAGCGCGGTACTCTGTTCCAGGAATGGATTAAAAAGTTGTTGCTCGTTTCTCCCTCTGTGATGCAGTTTACCATCGACACTGAGCAGTTCTACTGCGACGACTGTTTCCAGGGTTTCATTGTTCAGGAGATCACCAGAAACTGGTAAAAATAGCCTTCTGAAAAAGAGGAGGAATCACAAAGGACTTTGCGATTTCTTACGTTAAGTTCCAGGGAAAGATGAATTGTTGTTGAAAAAATAATCTGAATGGGCTCTCTTGATCCAGAGTAAGAGTGTTCAGTTAGTCATGATCTGAAATAACCAAAACAAGTAATTTAAAACTGTTAAAAATAAATACAAGGGAGAATGAGAGAAGCATGAAGGAAGAGCAACCAAGATCAAAAAATTGGGGTAGTCCTAAAAGACGTCAAGTTTTCTCAGTGAAAAGAGAAGACTGCAAAAGCACGTGGCTGGACAGATTACGGGGATTTTAGTCACAGCTTTGTGTTTCAGTGAGACACCTTTTATACATCCTGAATTTTGAAGCAAAGAATACAGCTGGAATAGAGGCTGTTACTCAGGTTGCACAATGTTAAGAACTTCCTTCAGACTTCCCATATGCAAATTTGTACAAACAACCCTTGAAGAAATGAGACTGCCGTTTGGCAACGTTATCGAGAGCAGTAATGCTCGTAGCGTTGTTCTGGACACTGTCATTTAGAAACCTGTGCTGCAGCTGGTACACTGATGTCTGTCAGTCGTGAGAATGCCTTTTGAGAGGTGTGTTCTACCTGCACTCTTCAGTAGGTGCAGGGCCCAGTGTTACCCCAGGAGAAACTCTGTCTTTAGGTCGGCGTAAAAGACACTGATGGTCTCAGCTTTGTGCATACAGCTACTTTCCAGATGCAAGAGTAAGCAATGTGACCCAGCGCTGTCCTAGCCTCTCAGCCGAGAAATGGGGGAGCAGAGGCTTTCTGTGCTGCTGCCTTTGTCCTCCTTAGAGACACGTTTCTGTCCTGCTCTTGACACTCAAAGTGTTAAGCCAGGTTACGGGAGGCCTCGTGGCACTGTGTGTTTAAGACTTTAGGTTGATCTTATTTCTTGCACGGCTCTGTGATCCCAAAGAATTAAAGGTATTTATGTGGCCCATACTGTTTATTACACAGTGGCTTGCAAGCTACCTGGCATGGTCTGCTGCATAGCATGGAGGGAGGCCAACATACTGTTTCCAGCCCCGAGCCAGAGCTGACCCCGCTGCTCTGCCCTGGCCTGCCAGGGGAAGCACTGCACAAGTGTTCCCTCATCGGTAGGCAGAGCAGTGGTCTGCAGAAAGTAACATATTCCAACTGAATTGGTCTGAGAAACCAGATGCTTTGCTTGCAAGTGGTCTTACCTCCTTATCACCTACTTTGTTTTACCTCCTTATCATCTACTTCATCTTACCTCCTTATCATCTACTTCCTTCCATTTATTTTCTTTTTTTTACATCTTCTGCTTATTCCTGCTCTCTGCCTCCTGAAGATTGTTAGGTTCAGTGACATTTTCCCTGTAGGTCACCCGTAGTAGATGGCTTAGCCCAAGTCGGATGCTCACCTGGTCAGCCAAGCGAGATCCTTACTGAACAGGAGGCAAACAACTGGTTGATTTGGCAAAGAGGTGGGAGAAGTTGTAAGAGGCAGCACTGTCCTGTCACAGGTGCTAAAACCAGCCCTGTCACACAGCACTTGTGCACTACCTTGTTTAAACTCTTAGCTACAAATATGGCTTACTCTTTAAGTAAAAAAAAAAAAAAGAAAGAAAAAAGGAAATAGAAGAGCAAGTTGTGCAATGCTGCACACCGGCTGTGCCTGCATTACCGAGGAACATGGTGCAGTAGGAGCAGAGCTGTAGAGCAGGCTTGTTTGTGTGCAGTACGTGATGGATTTGGGGCATTGCTTTGGATCTGCTTCGCTCTGGTCACACGGGCTGAGCACCCATCAGAGTGAGTTCTCAGTTCAGCTTCCTCTGACGAGTCCTCCTCGCGTGCTCCCCAACAGTTCTGCTGGGCAAACTAAAAGCACCAGAAGTGGACTTGAGAAGTACATTCCTGAGCTGAATTAAAACACTCACGTGTATGCACCCAGTGTTAAACAAGGCGTGGGACTTTTGCAGTATTACAGGCAGGAAAAAAAAATACCTTTGAAGTCAAAAAAATGTTAGGTAAGGCTTTTATTTTAACATGCATTTTTCCCGTTGTCCCCTTCCTTTTAGTTTTAGCATTCTGACAAGAAAACGGAGACCATTGATCTGCTAGATGTTACCAAAGGTGGAGTTAACTTAGCAGAAGAAGGGAGAAGAGGGAAAATAGTCTGATCTGCTCTCTTGAAGATGAAACAGAGCTAATGCATATAAAGGGAAATGAAGGCAGCAGAGATGAAAAGAATGTTTCTGGTGTTCTTATTTGCAGCTTTCTCTCTGGAAAAAAAGACAGGCATCTTAATCACCCAGAAGATGGCAAACTTGACAGTGCTATTTTTGCTTGGAATTAGTAGAATTTTCCTCCTGCTTAATCCAGCCTCTTGATCATTTACTTCTTTTGGTCAATTAGATTCTTCTGTCTGTGGGCAACCTGGGTGTTGTGCAGCATCCCTTTACTCTCCTAAATTGCTGTGGCCGAGGAGCTGACCTTGCCCTTCCCTTCTGGTGCCGGGGTTCTCTCAACCAAAGATCATACTCTTGTTCCTGTGAAGTTTAAAAAAAGAAGAAAAAAAAAAAAAGATTAATTTATCATCAGCTAATTTGGTTACCCCTTTTATATCAATTGCTAATTCCCTGCTATAGGAAGTCTGTCTAGAGGCAGGAATCTCCTGTGCTTGCAGACTGCTTTACATCCCCATGGTGCACAGAGAATTACTTTGGATGAGAGGGTCACATTCTGCTTTCTCCAGGACTCTGGGAGCTGGTGTCCTGCCGTGGTCCACCCTGCCTGAGGGAGCTGGGACAGAGGAGTTTGGCAGAGCTTTGGCTGCCGTGCAGCGTCCCTCGGCAGCAAAGAGCTGCGACTTGGGGATGGCCAATGCAAAGCAGCATGGTCCCCTGCCGCTGCCGTACCCGAATGTGGCAGCGAGCGAGCCGAGAGGCAGCGGCTTCAGAAACTGCTCTCCTGCCCTTGCTGTGCTAATTCGGGCTGCTCAGGAGCGCTGTGGTGGGGCAGGAGTGCTGCTGCTGCTGCTGCTGCTGATAGGGGTGGCTTGTTCATTAGCAGTTTATCAGTGTCCCGAAGCGCGCGGGCCACGGCGGAATGGCCGTCCACGTTCGGTATCGGGTGCCATCCGGGGGTCAAAGTTCATACCCGCGGGATGGAATTGGCCCAGTCCTAAAACTGGAAAGCCATCCCGTGTGTGGCAAGGCTGTAGCTCCGCTGCAGCCCGGAGCACGAGGAGTTGCTCTGGGTAGCAGGCGAACTTCGGCTGGCGTCGTGGCTTTTGAACTGGGACAGCCCATATTGTGCAAGACCAGGGTTTAAATTGGTGTCTTTCTGAAAACATGTATGCTGTGCATTTTAGTAGCTTTCTGTTTGCAAAGGCTCATCATTCTTTCTCCTTCAGAGCAGCGGTACCCAAACCACGGTAGGATCCCCTGTGTCCAGCTTGCGAGGAGTGTGAGCCAAGGGAGACAGGCCCTGGAAAGAGTGGGAGCTTCAGCTGGGGATGGGACAAACAGAGAACATTTCTGGCCTTTAGAACATACCTTTGAGCTATCTTACTGTATTCAGTCAATGTAACTCTGTTCGTAGGAATGGCTAGAGCCAAAACACTGATTTCTTCATTTCTTTTTTTTTTTTTTCCAATTAAAATGAAATGTTTTCCAGGATTGCACTTTTTTGTTTTTTTTTTTTCAGAGTGGGAAACCCTTGAAAATGTGTTTTTTAAAGCCGTATGTGTTGACAAACAGCAGTAAATTGTGCTTTGCCTGTACTTCTGATCGGATTTTTCTCCTCCTCTCTCAAAAGGGGGAAACACTTTTCCACAGTAAACCTCAGTATTTTACCTTTTGATCTAAACTGCTGGTAACACTTTATTTATTTTACTACTTTCATTTCACAAAGCCAGTTGTTTATATGTTTATTAAACTCCATCAGGAAACTGGCATGTGAGAAAAGAATCCCTGTCTGTGTGTTTCTGAGTAGAAGGCTGGTAGACAATACTACTACTTTATTTTTTTTAATTTTTTTTTTTTCAAGTGTGTGTGAATTGCTGTAATTCTCTGAGCTACTCCTGTACCCCCAGAGAGCCTGTTTGGTGAACCCTCTTTGCCAGTTCCCCGTTTTCTCCCTCAGCCATTCAAGAAAGCAGCGGGGGAAGCGGGACAGACGAGCACGATGGCTGAGGAAAAGAAAGCATGGGGATCAGGAGGGGAAAGGGATGGTTTGCAGTGGAGTTTGGAGCCAGTGCTGTGGAAGGGAAGAGCAAGCTGGATGAGCAGCAGCGAGGTTGCCAGGCTGAGCGGGCGAAGGGCTGTGGTATGTGGGGCTGGCCAGCTGCTCGGAGCAAGGGAGCTGCCTGTGGCATGGAAACCAGTGCAGGGCACAAAAGGGGGAAGGAACGGGAACGAGGAGGCAGGGGAGACTGCGAGGGGTGGCAAAAGGCAGAGAAAGTGGGGAGCAGCGGCTCGGTTTTGAGAAGCAGCAGGTACATCTCTGGGCTCAGTAGAACATGCTGTTGTCTGGGATCGAGAAGAAAGCCCAAAAGCCCCAAATTCTGAGACTCCTTCCCAGGGGATTTTGGGGGATGGAGAGGACCTTAATACGTCTCCAGTCATGCCTCAGCCTGTTAGCACTGACAGACTGCAAGACATGACAGAGTTTCTCATTTCCTCTCACAGCAGTGATTAGATTTGGCCTTGCTTATTGGAAACCTTCCATCCATCAAACACTTGTAGGCAAAATGTGCACTTCATCGCTGCTCCGTCTAAACCGTGACTACCTGCTGCTATTATTGCACCATTAGTGCAAGCAGCAGAGGCACGTCCACTGCTACAGACTGCAGCTCTGCTAATAAGCAGTGTGGATGCCAGTATTGCAGCATGTGATTAATTACTTTCCTTTTTTTGTTTGGTTGGGGTTTTTTTGGGTTTGGTGTTTGGTTGGGTTTTTTTTGGTAGAAGAGATTTGTTTTGTTTTCATTTTAATCAGGATAAGAGAACATGAGCTTGCCAAGTAAAGCAGTAAAGTTATGGAATGCCAGAAATAAAGTTGCTTCTGCTATCCCAATTTGGCTCATTGTGCACGTGCCTTTAGAGAGGAGAAGCTGCATGAACAGCCTTCACGTACTCATGAGGTGGACAACGCTTCCTGTGTCAATATGTATTAAAACATTATCTGTTTCTTTTCTCATCTGTGGTAATGTTTATCGTGTGCTACATGAACCTCACTTGGGTGACAGAATTTAATTTACTCATGGGTTTCTGTATGGCACTCTCACCGTACTACCAGAGTGCTTCACAAATGTTTACTTCTCACTAGAGCTACAGATGAGTAATCTGGAGGTATTCCTGAATTAGATGAGGAGATACCATGTGGAAAATTCAAGTGAAAAACTCCCTCTTCTCTTAGCCCCTCTGTATGAAATGCTTCTGACTTGGATTTTTTTAGAAAAATACTACATGTGTAGTCCCAGTGGATTTTAGTTACAGCTTTATGTGCCCAGTAACTCACAAAGCAGATGCAAATCTGAAGTAGGAGAGTTGGAAAAGGAAGCTGGAGGTCATGTAAGGAACTGTGGAATTGAAGCTGGTCAGCATCATGTGAGAACTCATTGAGGTGGGAGTGGGGATTGAATGTTTTAGGACAACGTAATGGTATTAACCATAAACCCCCCTCCTTCAAATAAATAAATAAATAAATAATCTGTCTTCTTGATGCATTCACTGTATTTGTCACAGATTTGTAACTTAACCAAAGACTAAACTCCGATACGTGTGTGTCAGCATTATCCATCTCCTGTATTGCAAGAGGCCCGAAACTGTAATCCTGGAGTTTCTTGCATATCAATGTCAACTTTGATATAATTATGTGACTGTTAAAGTATTTTCTTCTGTATAATATAGAGAGTAATTCATCTGGCATCTGTCTCCCGAGATGGAAATACGGTATCAGGAATGTACACCATGACCTGTGTTGATGGTGTATCTATGTGAAGTACGTGTTCAAGAAAGCTATAATGCTTGTCTACACCAGCTTACAACTCTTTCATCTTTTCTGTTTATTGTGTTTCTTTTTTCTTTCCCCCCCCTCTACTCAGGATATCCTTTTGCCTTGTTCCAGCGCTATTTCCTCTTCCAGAAGGAGACCTACCTCATTCATCTCTACAACGTGTTCACAGGACTCTCAATTGCTTACTTCAATTTTGGTAAGCTGAGTTTGGGGAGAGAGCTGCCTGGCCCAGGGGGTGCTGCACTTTGGGAGGGCCTGTAGTGGGGAGATGTTATTTCAGTTTAATCTCTCTCTCTCTCTCTTTTTTCCATCCCACAGGGATGCAGTTCTTTCATTCTGTGCTATGTGTCCTAATCCAGTTCCTCATACTGAGACTCATGGGTCGCACAATCACTGCCGTCTTCACCACGTTCTTCTTCCAGATGGTAAAGGTCTCTTTCTTTACTGCATCGGTTTGTAGGAAGGAGCCCCCTGTTCAGTTTTGCATTTCCTAGTAGCAACTGTGGGTGGAAAAATGGAGACAGATCAGAACCAGCTGGAGGAATTAGTTCAAATAACTCAAACAATGGTTTCTTTCAGACATACCTTATGGCTGGATATTACTACACAGCCACAGAGCATTATGACATTAAGTGGACAATGCCACATTGTGTCTTGACACTCAAGTTGATTGGTGAGTGACACCTCCCTCCTATTTCTTGCCTCTGCAAGCCATGCCTCAGGGAAGAGAGGACTGCTTGTTCAACCTAACCAGCCCACCCCAGGGCTTCAAATAATTGTTTCTCACCTCTAGGTCTGGCCATCGATTACTATGATGGAGGAAAAGATCCGGTGAGTATGATGCCGTTTCTCCTTCATTCCTCCTTCAATCCTCCTCACCTCTTCCAGGCCATTTCAGTCAGCTAGAGGTCAGGAAATCAAGTTGAAAGGATGTGAGTTAGCAAGCTGCATTCATTGTTTGGTACAAGCCATAGCTGAGATGGCCTCCATGTCTCGAGAGCACTGAATTCTGGAGTGGAAAGAAATAATTTGGAACGGAGACAGTAGTGATGAGAGATGGACGAATACTGTTTCAGTCATATCAGAATATTATTCTGCCCCTTTTTGAATTCCCCACCATCTGCTTCCCTGAAATCTGTTGCTTTAGATTCCCAATCCCCAATGCTCTGTGTCTTGTGGGCAGTGTACCTTTACCTTGCAGACCCCCAGCACTGGATATCAGTTCCCGTCTTTGTTTCCTTTGTTTAGTCTTGCCACATCTTTGTGAACAGTTGCCCTTTATCATTTGTTAGGGCCCTGATTTAGAGCAGATGAAAAGAGTGAGACGTTGCATGGCACAATGTGTGGGAGAGGGCAGAACACTTGCTTCAGTCTCTCTATCCTACTTCAAGTATCTGCTTTCCCCATCTCCTGTTTGGGACCTAACCAAGTCTTTAGAACCCATGGAGTCACTGCTGACTGCAAGAAAACAAAGTTGAGCTGAAATTTCCTAAACTGCAGTTTCAAGTATTTAAAGACAATTAATTCTTGCATTGGGAAGTAGGAAATGTAAGCCAAAGGTCTTAGGAGAGTATGTGTGACTGCAGTCAGGGACTGGAATAGGGCAGGTACGGTGCTTTTACTTTGCTGGCAGGGAGGCATGTCAATAGATCCCTTCCACGTCTTGAGCTTATGTGGGAATAGAGATCTGTACAACTGGTCTCAAACATTGGATCTTGTTATTTAGGGGGGGTGGAGATAGGGAGGGCTGGGTCAGGGAATGGATGTGAACTGCAAAGTGGAAAATTCCGTATACGTGGAGGGCAAGAATGGAACTATTAAGGAAGTAGGCTGAGAATATAACATCCAGAGCTAGTATGAGATCCCCTAGGATGATGTTAACACCACTCCCTTTGGTGCAGGAGTTCCTGACCCCTGAGCAGCGAAGACTTGCTGTCCGGGGAGTTCCCACCTTGCTGGAGGTCTCAGGATTCTCCTATTTCTATGGTGCCTTCATGGTGGGGCCTCAGTTCCCCATGACAGACTATCAGAAGCTGGCAAGGGGTGAGATGACTGACGTTCAAGGACAGAGACCCAATAGGTAATAAAAAGCGACTTATCTCCTCACCTTCCTAAGATCCCAGAATGCTGAATCCTCCACGTGTTCCCTGCAGCAGAGTACCTTCTTACCTGGACACTAAAGTACTGTGACCAAAAGTGATGTAGAAGAGAAGGCAGTCTTTCAAAAGTTGCTCATAACTCTCCTTAATGTCCTAGCATCGTTCCAGGGCATGAACATCAACAACTGTTTGACAGCTTTAGTACAGGTTTGGTTCCAACCTGCTAATGCTGGCGTGCCAGCTTCCAAATGAAGGCATCTGCTGTGGTGGAATGTGGTGACTCCTTATTGCTGTCTCCCCTACCTCCTCTTCTCTGCTGCTGTCTTTAAAATGATGAGTTTGATGGTGTCTTCCAAAGGCTTTTCTTTCACCTTGGTGTTTTGTTTTGTTTTGTTTTTTATTTCTCAGTTTTGTGCCTGCTCTCAAGCGCCTGAGTTTGGGGCTCTTGTTTCTAGTAACCTATACCTTGTCAAGCTTATATGTCTCTGATGACTACCTCATCTCAGATGATTATATGGTATGTATTCATTTGGCAGTTCTGGCCTGTGAAAGAATTCAGTTTCTGTGGTGGGCACTGGATCTACAAGAGTGGATTTTTTTAATATAAATTCTTTTAATTGCTATTAATATTATTTTTGCCTCAATTTAAAAATCAATCGGCTTCTAGTTATAAGCCTTTCCACAGCTGGTTTGGCTTGACTGCGTGTCCTGTAGGCTCCATTTGATGCAGAACAGTAGTAATGTGTTAAGCTGAATTGATCCACATGAAAACTTTTACAAATAAAGAATTAATCTTGGATGCTACTGTTGTTCTTGGAAACCTGACATATGTATTTTGTGACCTTTTCATGACCTTCCATTTAAGCATTACTTGCAAAGGACTTCACTAGAGTAACTTTCAAGGCTTACCAGAATCTTTGAGGTTCTTAGAAAACAATTCCTACCTGCAGATCGTCAGTGTTTCTGTGTCAGTATGAATGAATGAAGGTGTAAATTCCACAGCGATTACGCAAATCCCAGAGTCTTCCTAAAGTACCTGCTTCAAATATTACCAAAGGAATGAGAGCACTGTATACATTTGCATAAGCCAGTAACCTGTCAGTCCAGTCCATATAGAAGTCTCAACACATGCATCAGATTAAAATGAAAAATAGTGATGAGATCTCATCTACCTCGTCTCGTTGCTGCCATTCGACGCCAGCTTCTATTTTTATTCTGTTTCACTCTTCTCTCTGCAGGAGAAGCCTTTCTGGTTCCGTTGTGGTTACATATTGATCTGGGGCAAAATTATACTCTACAAATACGTAACTTGCTGGCTTGTTACGGTGAGTCTAGATGTTGTTCCAGAAAGAGAAGACAAATGAACAAAGGTCACACCTTTGCAGCTACTTAGTACGCTCTTGGACTTAGCACTAAATGGAAGTAATCCAAATACCTGAGATCAGGTCAGTTTAGCTTGCTTTAAGTTAGCAGAGGCTAGCTAACTAAAAAGCAGGCACTTTAACATCTGTTGGCTCCATCTGGAGTGGTGTTCTTAACACAGTGTCAGAACTTCCCCAGCTCTGCCTTTAAAAAAAGAAAAATGGTGGTGTGGGGGGCAATGTGTTGGTCTCAACTTTCTTGTGACTCCTTTCCCATAGGAAGGTGTTTGCATCCTTGTTGGTCTGGGGTACAATGGGAAGGACCAGAGTGGAAAGCCTTTGTGGGATGCCTGTGCCAACATGAAGGTCTGGCTGTATGAGACAACACCTTTGTTCACAGGGACCATCGCTTCTTTCAACATCAACACCAATGCTTGGGTGGCCCGGTGAGCAGTACCAAATTCCCCTTCCATAACCCATCGCCGACATCTCTGTCAGCAGAACCAAGATCTTGGGCTGAGAGCAAGCGTTGGAGAATCTGGTGGTTTTCAGTTCTTAGGCTCTTTCCTGCATGTTTTGCTGCCGTGCCATTTGGAACAGGGGTTGGGTTAGATAGATCTTGCCATTCAATCTAAAAGAGCAGCTCATTAGGATAGGCAAGCAGTTCATAGAATGGTAGGGGCTGGAATCAATGGCAGCAGGAGGGCAGGAGCTAGAAGAGGACTACAGTGAGCTCTTCAGCCTGCCTGCTCCAAGCACCACAGACCTGCTCTAACAGCTGGTCTAACACCGTGTCCCTTGATGCTCCCTGTGCCATTACTCAGACGGGGTTTGGTTCAGCACTTGCTGGAACACACAAGCAAACTGTAAAATCTGCTTTCTGCGCGCGCTGTCAGATGAGGCGCTTCTCCCCGAGAGCTGGGGTTTCTTCAAGACAAGGGCTGAGGTACACCCTGGCCTGCCGAGGGGAGCTGTCACCACAGGGTCTGCGAAGGCGTACGGTCCCCCGAGTCCCGTGTTGCCAACGTGGAGAGGGGAGGACAGACAATAAACTAGAAGCACTTTGTTTCTTTTCTGCTCTAGTTACATCTTCAAGCGTCTGAAGTTCCTGGGTAACAAACTCCTGTCTCAGGCACTGGCCCTGTTCTTCCTGGCCATTTGGCACGGGCTGCACTCTGGCTACCTGGTGTGCTTTCAGATGGAGCTGCTTATAGTCATCGTTGAAAGACAGGTGAGCTTTGTCTGACTTGCCAGAAGAGTGGGGACATGTGTTAGCCCTTCCCTGGGAGGCTGGACCTGCGTTAGCCCTTCCCTGGGAGGCTGGAAGCTGCCACATGAAGGTTTTATGAAAAATAGCCACTCGCTTTGTAACTGGGTCTCAAACATAGTGTGGCTCTGTTCTCAGGAGTTCAGTAGCTTGCTGGCCTCAGCGTGGCCAAGCCATAGATTTATTGCAGAACCTGACAGGAAGGGGAGAACTTGTCTTATGAGTAGAGGGCAGCTATAGTGTGTGGCAGCTGGGGAGGTGGGAGGACAACCACAGAACGTTAGGGGTTGGAAGGGCCTCAAAAGGTCATCTAGTCCAAGCCCTCTGCCAGAGCAGGATCACCTGGAACAGGTCCCACAGGAATGTATCTAGGTGGGTTTTGAATGTCTCCAGAGAAGGAGACTCCACAGCCTCCCTGGGCAGCCTGTTCCTGTGCTGTCACCCTCACCATGAAAGTTTCTCCTTATATTTACATGGAACCTCCTATGTTCCAGCTTGCACGCATTGCCCCGTGTCCTATCATGGGACATCACTGAGCAGAGCCTGGCTCCAGCCTCCTGACACTCATCTTTTGCATACTTATCAACATTACTGAGGTCACCCCTCAGTCTCCTCCACACTAAAGAGACCCGGCTCCCTCAGCTTCTCCTCATGGGGGAGATGTTCCACTCCAAACACAGGAGCTGAATGCCTCTCTTAAATCTCCCTGTACTGAGAGGACAATCGTCCATTTGTAAACTGTTGGGGAGGGGAAGGGATGTTTAATTAAAACTTTGAATGGGAGGGGGTACTAACATCTTGCTAAAATGCACTCTAAATAGCTGGATGGATAACTTTGGCCCCAGAGCCTGAATATATAGCCACAGGATGTTCAACTGACAAGAGCTGAGTATTTTTATTTGTCCTTTAAATTAGGTCATAAACCTCGTTCGGGACAGTCCTCCTCTGAGCGCTCTGGCCTCCATCACTGCCTTGCAGCCCATCTTCTACGTGTTGCAGCAGGCCAACCACTGGATGTTCATGGGCTACTCTCTCGTGCCATTTTGCCTTTTCACCTGGGACAAATGGATGAAGGTATTTAGTAGCCCCAGACAGACAATGCCTGCAAGCACCCCTTTTCCAGCCATTTGTTTCATGCGTTCTTGGCTCAAAACCACTTAACTGTGCCTTTCTCTTTACAGGTGTACAGGTCTATTTATTTCTTTGGACATGTGTTGTTCTTTACCTTATTACTGGTGTTGCCTTACATTCGCAGATTAATTGTGCCACCAAAAGAAAAGCTAAAAAAAGCAGAATAACAGCCAAAAGGTAAGGCTGTACGAGGTAGAGGGAATCCACATTTAACGAGGGGGTGAAGTAGCGCAGCTACCTGACCTCCCACAGTGAAAGACAACCAAAAACCCAACCCAGGGCCTTTCTCTTTTTCAGATTGTACCACCTGTGCATTTGTAGGAGTTGCTGTAACACTCCGAAAGCAAAGCGTCACCTGCCAAGTTTGCTGTGTTGAAGGATGACTTTTCTCACTGCGAGGAGGGGGAAAGGGGAAGCCCAGGGTCAGAGACCCGAAGGGAGAGGAAGGGAGTAAAGCCTCCTTCCAGATCCTCCACCTTCTGTATGTTGCCTTATCTCTCTGCCGCCCTCCGCTGGACACTCGTGTCTCTCTGCTGATATCAGACGATTCTCAAACACTCGAGGCGGGCACTGTATCGGATTGGAGCCACCTTCTGACTTTTCTACATTTGTCATCCAAGATAAAAAATTGCTCCTGGTCTTTTTATATCGGCTTGGGCTCGTTTCCTCTGGGTGCCTCGCTGTGGAAGGGCAAGGGGTCGCACGCCCCCGAGCAAGGCGAGGCTACGGGTGGCAGCTGCAGGGTGAGCAGGGCAGAGCTGACACCTTCAGCTCCACGACAGACTGGGGCTAAGCCCCCCCTGCAAAGCCCTCAGGCCTGCCCACGTGTGAAAGTTAAAGTACACAAGCACTCTTACCAAAAGCAACCTTTAATAGGAGGGAAAAGGGTCAGTGAGGCAGGCCAGTCAAAGTGCTCCAGACAGAAGCTACAGGGATGAAACTGCAGCCTTTTCCCTTCCAGGAGCCCAGAGCTACACCAGATCCGTATCCAAGTAAAAAAGCCTTTCCTGACTGTGCAGTCACTGTACAGACAGTCCACCATGACAGCAGCAGCAGCTCATACTACTCCCCAGACTTCCTCAAAGGCAGTAGTAATTTTAGCACATGTCAGGGCTGCAGAGAGGGGATAGTTGCTGATGGAGACCATCTTTTCTGTATAGTCAACATTGACCTGGGGGGGATAAGAAGGGAAAAAACCAAAAACACAAAGTAAGTCATCAAGCTGCAAGTTTTCCCTTAGTCCCACCTCTCTCAATGGGTTGGAGAGGCACAGTACTTCTCCAGCAGGACAACTGCTAGCCCTCCCTCATGCCCTCTTGGGAGGGAGAGAAAGAGAGAGGAGTGTCAAGCGTTACAGCATTAGGATTTTTTTGACAAGCTTACCCAGGGTGGGGGTGGGATAGAGGAAACCAAGACAAAAAAACCCCAACAAACAAACCCACACACACACAAAAAACCCAAAACAAATGAAAGAATAAAAAACACTCAGAGGGAGACTGAACTCTATGCTGACAAAGATTCCTACGACTCCAAATAAATACACACACTCACCGAACCGTGGGCAAAAGCTCCCACAACAATGGCCACTGGCTCCTCTGCTGGAACCAGCTGACGCAGATCCGACACCTTTGGGACTGCAAAAGAGGTCCCTATCTTCATACAGCCCACTGGGAGATGATCGCTGACTGGGTTTTTAATCACCTGCAGAAAGTTAATGGGGTGTAGAGGTAAGAGACCCTCCCACACAGCTAAGTCCATTGTCAAAAAACCAAACTACTCCTCCATCACTGCATGCAGCAGAGGAACTTTGCAACGTGATCTGAGAACAGCCAAAGGACGTTTACCTTCAGCAGCTTCTGAGGGCCATCGGCTGCTCGAACGCTGAGCTTATGCAGCAACTGAACTGAGAAGAGAAGAAAATTACTTCAACTGTCAGTTCTTTTGCTGGAGGGCTCTGATCCTCTATCTAGCAATCAGAACTGAAGTAGGCAATAAGTCCATCTTTAAAGTCCCCATCATCATCTAAAACACTCCTGACTGATCAGCAAGTCATTCTCCTGCTAGCACAGTCTCATGCAGGTGCTCCCCACTCTATTAATGGATACGTAATTGGACTATGGATCCCAGAACTCAAACCCAAAACCAATCATTTTCATTTTTCTGGTCTTTTCTCACTTGGACATTTTTAGATTGATCTTTTTGACACACCATCATCCCATGCTACTTTGTGGCTGGTATAAAGTTTGAATCACTTACCCATGAGGCCACAAAACCGATCAAAAGTTCTTGGAATTCTGGTTTGGGGATTGACCTCAATTAGAACATTTTTCTGGGTATGGATATAAACCTGCAGGAGACCAGCCCGATTCAGTGGGCTGTCCATCAACATCAGGAGGCTCTGAAATACAAAAACACACCATAGTGAAGATATAAAAAGAGAGGACTCTTGGAAGAAGGTCAGACCCAGTGAATGCAGAAGGGGACAACGCTGAGGCAGTTCATCTGACTATGCAGGTTAGGGTGCAATGCCGAGAGAAACCAATCCCATACCCAAATAAAACCGGAACTTAGAAGGCACAGGCATAGCGAGCGAAGCCAAACTCGCTCTCGTTCCCAGGGCACGAGCAGATACCGAGACCTGAGGGCCCATCTCCCTGCCATCCGCAGCCGGTACCTGGTGGGTGATGTCGGGCCGCACCTCCCCGGGGTCCCGGCCGTTCCGCAGCAGCATCGTTTTGTGCTTGTCGCAGTTGAGGAGCTCGAACGTCTTCCCCACCTAGGGCCAAAGCACGGACGGGTGGGCACGGGTGGCCGCGGCCTCCTTCGGCCCGGCCGGCCCCTCCGCTCGCCCGCACCTTCACGGTCTCCAGACTCGCCCCCTCCAGCACCACCAGGAGCCGCCGCTGCCCGCGGAGCCGCTTCGCCGGAGGCAAAGCGTCCTCAGCATCCTCAGCCTCGCGAGCCTGCCCCGGCGCCGCCATTTTGTTGCCGCCGCACCACGCGGCACCGGCAGCCCCGCCCCTCCCCGCCCCGCCGCGCCGCGCCCCCAGGCCGCCCCCCGGCTGCCGCCGCAGCCCAAGATGGCGCCGGGGAGTTCCCCTTATGTGCCTCCGGCCGGACCCACTTCCGGAACGCCGCGAGGCCGCGCCGGAAGGCGGTGTCGGGGCGGGAAGCGGGGGGCGGTGCGTCGCGCGCGGCGGTTTCCCGCCGGAGCAGGCGGGCGGGGGCACGTTCCGGTGTCCTTCCCGGCGGGGCGCGCGGCGCGGCGCGGCCATGGCGCAGAACCTGAAGGACCTCGCCGGGAGGCTGCCGGCCGGGCCGCGCGGCGTCGGCACCGCCCTCAAGCTGCTGCTGGGCGCCGGCGCCCTGGCCTATGGCGTCCGCGAGTCCGTCTTCATCGGTAAGTGCCGTGCCCCGTCCCCCACCCCCCCGCGCCCGGTGCCTGCGCCTCCCGCGCTGACCCTGCCCCTTCTCCCCGCAGTGGAGGGCGGCCAGCGGGCCATCTTCTTCAACCGCATCGGCGGCGTCCAGCAGGACACCATCCTCGCCGAGGGGCTGCACTTCAGGTAGGGCCCAGCTGGCTCCCCCCGCCCCGCCCCTGGCCCCGCTGTCCCGGCCCTGGCCCCGGCCGCCGCGGCTGTAACGCGCCCCCCGCCCCTTGCAGGATCCCCTGGTTCCAGTACCCCATCATCTACGACATTCGAGCCCGGCCGCGGAAAATCTCCTCCCCCACCGGCTCGAAAGGTGAGAGCGGCCCCGCAGGGCAGAGCACGAGGCTGGGAGGGAGAGCAGGGGGCAGGAGGGCGGCTGGGGCCGGCCCTGCTCACCTCTCTTTCTTTCTTTCTTTCTTCTCGCCAGACTTGCAGATGGTGAACATTTCGCTGCGTGTGCTCACGCGCCCCAACGCTGCGGAGCTGCCCAGCATGTACCAGCGCCTGGGCCTGGACTACGAGGAGCGAGTCCTGCCTTCCATTGTCAATGAAGTGCTCAAGAGTGTGGTGGCCAAGTTTAATGCCTCACAGCTCATCACGCAGAGAGCCCAGGTAGGCTCTTTCAGAGAGGACTTGCATTCAGATTGCAAAGAAACAATTAAACTGTGTCTGTGGGGAATATTGGTACAGGTAAATGGTAAATGCATTGTGCTGGTAGATGGCCCAGCCAAGCGGAAAGGACGTGGAACTGCATCCTACTTACAGCTTGATTCTGATACAGATAGGATTACTAAGGCTGTATCACTAACTTCTGAGAAGAAATCTGGATTCAGTGGTGCATACAGTGCAAAGCTACATCGTAGTGTAATGATGGGGGCGGGAGAGCTGATTTACATCACAGTCCACAGGTAACAGTAGAAGTGGTTTAAACAAAATCTGATCTGACCCCTTGGGTCTCAGAAGAGCTGTCAGAACAAATTAAACACTTTTAAAGGATCTGAAAAGTGAAGCTGATGAGCAGTTATCAAAGCTGTACGCTTTCGGTAGCGGATGATGCAGAAAGGTAGCAGATGCTTCTGTTTAGAAAAAGAGCAGAAAGTAATCTGTGGGGATTGCAAAATAATAGAAATACGTGTCTTAAAAAAGCCTGTATCTGTAAAGTTTGTGTTCTGATAATTTGATGGCCAGGGAGTCTGAGAATATTCATCACCTACCATAACCGAGGGAGAGAGGAGCTGCTGGTCTGCTTTTAAAAGGCCTTAGAGGAAATCCTGCCTGAGGCTGCTAAAGAGGATAAGTTGTCAGATGAAATACAGAATAGCTCTTAACTGGGTTTTGATCTGTGACAGAAAATGCAAAGATTAGAACTCAGTGTCCAGGTCTTGTTGTGAGAACTGATGCATAGCAGGGACATCAGGGCTTTGTGCTTGGGCACACGGTGTGTGCTGCAGGGACTCGATGATGATCTGGGATAAAGGGAATGAGTGGAAAGGGAGGACGCGACAGCGAAGAAACGCTGTCTGCAGGTGGTTGAGGTTTACTGGAAGCAAAGACGACTGTTAAGCATCTCTGAGATTTCTGCACAAACGGAGTTGAATTTGCCTTATTGGTGGGTATTCCTCTGGCATTCTTTACTGTGAAGTGATGTGCATTGAAGCAGCTGGTACTCCAAAGGAAAGGAAATGACTTTACATAGTTACACATTTGCAGCTCACACAGTCAAAGCTTCTGGCGTAATTTTAGACTTCTACTCAGAAACAGCTGCAATAAAAGTAAAAGCAAGTGCTAGCCTGGCAAGGCACGTGATACTGCCTGTGTAAGTCACTATTTGGTGCAGGACCTGTCAGATTGCCTGAAAAATGTAATGGCAAGTTAAGGTAAAACAAATCAAAATACCCACCACCAACAGTCATCCAAATTGATGTACAAAGCCACACAAGATGCCCAGCTACAGTAACTAAGAGATGTGATAAATGGTAAAAAAAATTACCTGGTAGGGTGGGTGTTTTTGTTGATTTTTCATCTGAAAGCCAAGATGGTAAGGCAGTCAAAGTGCAAACGGTGGCACATTCAAGGTGGAGAAGGAAGTAGTTGCTTCCAAAATGTGTAGGAACCGTGGAACCAGATGTGGTAGGATGTGAAAGCAAAAAGAACTTTGCAGAAGGCTTTTTGTTTTCTGAATATTAATTGTATGCTGTAGTTAAGTAATACCAATAAATAAGCTGTTACATATTTGAAAAGTGGATATGCAGTGTTAATTAGAAGCAGTGGAGTCAGAGATGGTATTAACGTCCGCGTTCACGGCTGTTTTAGGGAACTCTTTCCTGTGCCTGATGTGAATCGGCTGAAAAGCAGCTGTGCTTCACTTTTGTGAAGGCAAGAACGGGCCCGAGTTTGGCACTGTTTCTGCTGTGTTTGTGTTCCAGGTGTCTCTGCTCATTAGGCGAGAACTGACAGAGCGAGCCAAGGACTTCAGCCTCATCCTGGACGATGTGGCTATCACGGAGCTGAGCTTCAGCCGTGAGTACACGGCAGCCGTGGAGGCTAAGCAAGTGGGTGAGTTCCGTTCGTGCCTGAAAAGCCTGGGTCGCCTTGGCCTTTTCCTTGAATTACTGAACAGGGAAGTAGTGTTTGGGCTGGCTCGTCGCTGCCTTCACACCGACACAGCTACAGAGTTAGCAGCCTCAGCCTCCTCACTAGTGGAGCTAAGCAGGTTATTTTACAAGTCCCATCAGCAAACTTTGGGTCTAACTAATGGGATAGACCGTCCCAAGACTAGCATTCCTTTTCAGACAGGGACTCTTATCACCTACTATGGGAACTATGTGTAAAGGATTGAGATGCTATTGATTTTATTTAAAAAAAAATAAAGTACACTCAGATTTTATACTTGTGGATACAGCCTCGGAATGCTTTCAGTTCTCTGGGAAGCAGAGACTGCAGGCCTCAGCTCTAGGGTTGTGGTGCAGAGCTCAGAAGATGGGATCCACTTCCAATGCTTTTGGCTGTTCTCTTTGCAGCCCAGCAGGAGGCACAGCGTGCACAGTTTCTGGTGGAGAAGGCCAAGCAGGAGCAGAAGCAGAAGATTGTCCAGGCTGAAGGGGAAGCTACAGCTGCCAAGATGATATCCTGCTTTGGGAGACTTTGTGGGTTGTGGCTTGACAGTCCTGAGAGTCTGTCCCATTGGGCTCACACTTAAAGAGACTGTTACCAGATGATAGCTTCAATTAGGTCACTGTTGTTTGTTACCCCCTCCTCCCCTACCCTACAGTTGTCTGGAGTGAGTTTTGTCTGAGGTTACAGGTCAGAGCAGAGAAGGCCACGAGCCTTCACTCCCTGTGGAAAGATTTAACGTTTATTGACTGTGTGACCATGGTCAGTAATGTTGTTCTTGATTTGGGAAAGTAAGAATATGCCTGCTCAAAGACATAAGCTGTTGGAATAAGCGTTGTGGTTTTTTCCCCTGAGATGTTTGATGGTATGGATTAGGAAGAATTCCTTGAGCGTAGGTGGTGTCTGTTAGCAGGTCTTTCCTTAACTTTTGCTCCCCTGTACCTTGGTGAAGCTCTCAGCAGGAATCCAGGCTACATCAAGCTACGTAAGATCCGAGCTGCTCAGAACATCTCAAAAACGGTGAGCACTGGAGCACAGAATTCCCTTCATCCTTTTGCAGTCTTTGTGTCGTCTTCCCAGCCCAGTAGCCACGTGATGAATTTAAGGCGAATGTGATCTGCCCTGTCCTGATCTTTGCTCCTGCCCAGCCCTCCTCTGCTCAGGCAGAGTTTAAGATTTAGCTTGCAATGGTTGACAGTTACATGCGAGGCTACGAGCTCGTGCCCTCTGTATGGCAAGGCTAGATCCATATCAGAATCCATCACCCACGCTCAGCTGCAGCCACCAGAAGCTCTTTGTTTCCTGCAGGCTGAGAAAGGGGGACAGATAAGCGTGGGATCAAAGGTCTTTCTGACAGAGACAGAATGAGCACTCATTTTAGAAAGTCTGATGGCACTGGTGTGGGAAGTCAGGAAATCAAGAGAGTTGTTTTGGGGAGTTACATTGCTTTAAATGAGTTTTTAAGTGAATAAAACAAGTACTGCATCTGGAGGGGAAGATAGGTTCTTTATTAGTGCTATTCCTCCACGTGCATTTATACCCCCTTACAGCATCTTTGTAATGAATTTCTTTTTCAGATTGCTGGCTCACAAAACCGTGTGTATCTCACAGCAGATAACTTGGTACTGAACCTGCAGGATGAAGGCTTCACCAGGTAAGGAGGCCAGATGGCTAGATTGGTCTGCACCCTACCTGGGAAGCTGGTCCCCTTTCTGGAGCCCTCTCGGGGTCTTTTCTCCGAGAGGAGCCTGGTGCCAGAGGATACAGCTAAGTAGGGGGGTAGGAAGTACTGTGGAAATGGAGATTTCTTGTTTAATCAATTTACTTTTTGTTTGTTTGTTTTTCCTCCTCCTTACTGCATCTTCTGACACACAGAGGAAGGTAAGGTGCTGCTTATTTTAATTCTTTTGTTAGTACTTGGAACAAGGGTGTTGATGTTTGACTGGAGCATGGGATGTTTCTGGCTTGAGCCTTGCTGTCCACGGGAAACTTATTCCATCCCTACCTCAGTTCCCATTTGTAATGGGAAGCTTGAAGCCTTGCTGGGGCCACACGAACATCTACGTCAAGTAAGAGATACTCAGTAGATACCCATAAGGAACCTTGTGTGGGGAAGGCAGGTGTAACCGAGGAGCATCCTCTTACCTGCCCCACACATATAGGCATTTACAGCAAAGAGGGCTGTAAGGAGGCAGTTAGGTGATCACAGGGATATATGTTGGTTTGGGGTAATGATCTCCAGAAGCTGCTTTTGTTACTCTTCAAAGGATTTCCAGTCCATGACAGAAAACCCCAGTTCCTGCTTTCTTAGCTGTCGGGAGTTTGGTGGCTTTGTGTTTCCTGGGCAAGGCAGCGCTGGCTGAGCTAATAGCATGCAGCTAAAAGATTTCTTGGAATCCAGAAAGGAAGCCAGAACTGGATTCTTCTCAGTTGGATCTGTGATTGTAAGATAAGGAATCCTTACCTCTGATCAGATTCTGTCTTACTCATCCCAGAAGGCTGAAGGGGCTTTAAAAAAAGTATCTACCAGGAAGGATTTGGAAGTCCAGGTCCTTTAGGTGTGACACCCACACCCCCAAGTGTAGTGGGGCTCTGGTTTAGACTTGTTTATGCTTTCTGGACTAATGACTTGCTTCTGTCTCCTTCCAGTGACAGTCTCCTACTCAAACAAGGGAAGAAATGAAAGAAACTAAAGCCTCCTAGAACTGGTGGCACTGACCAGCAGAAGATATGAGTGAGGAGCTCTGAACTCCCTCTGCTAGCATTGTTTGCCCTCACTTTGGAGTTGCTAATCCAGTAGCCAGGTTTGGTTCCCATGCCCCTGCTCCATCTGTGGCGATCTAATGATGGGATTTGGCTCTGCCTCTAGGCAGCTGTAAATCCTCTCTTACCCAACCAGTTAAATTTGGGGAGGAGGCAAGGGGGCTCATTGGTATTAACCCATGTGGATATAGTAATTAATTCATTAATCTTTAGATTTCTGTAGGGTAAAATCAGGAGTTCTTTTTGGCCAAGCAAGGGAGTTCTGCCATCAGTACTAGGCTTTTTTCTAGTCAATTTAGTTCCTCTTTCACTCTTGATCCCATGACAACCTGGGACTGAATTCAGGGAGATGTCATTCATTGGGTGCCTGTCACTGCTGGAATATCTATTTGTGTCACTGTCTGCTCGGTGATTCTTTCAAAACATTTGTAAAAATTAAAAACCCCAAAATTTAGACTGTGTCTAAGTGTGCTCAGTGCCTGGAAAGGAGATTATTTTGCAGAGGGGAAGGTGGAACGGAGCTTTTACTGAATTTAAGGCAGAATCAGGATGTTGTGAGAAAAGGAACAAAACCAATACCCTCCTGTTCACTGAGAGATCCCAGGGTGGGGCACGAGCACGGCCAGGGGTGGACACTCATGGAGCTGCATGGCTGGCCAGGGACAGTTTCATACTGCTTATAGGTGCTAGAGATGAACACAGGTTTCCGTGCTTTTCCATGTCACAGCAGCACGTATGTACTTTGTCTTGACCTCTGTTGATAACACTTTAGTTACCCTGCTTTCCTGGCCAAAAACATAGAAACCTTCCTCTACTGACTAAACTTCATGCTGTGCTTGGGTTTCAAAGGCAAAATCTTGTCTGCTTCAGGGGCAAGATTTTTTCCTCGGCTAGCGGATTTAGGACTTGGAGATTTCACAGAAAGATAGAATATCCTGAGTCATGAGGGACCCACAAGGATCTTCGTGCCCATCTCCTTACTGCACACAGGACAACCTGAAAGCTAAACTGTGGGTAAGAGTGTTGTCTAAATACATCTCGAACAGAGACGGACGTGGGGTTGTGACCACTGGGGAGCCTGACCAACCTGTTGGTGAATAACTTTTTTCCTAATATCCAATCTGAACTCCCCTGAAGCAGCTTTCAGACATTCTCTCATGTCCTGTTGCTGGACGCCAAAGAGCAGCACTTCCCTTTCCACTTCCCCTCAGGAGGAAGTTGTAGACAGCAGTGAGGTCAGCTCTCAGTCTCCTCTAAGCTGAAGAAGCCTGGTATCAGCTGTTCCTCGTGAGTCGTGCCTTCTTTCGCTCTCTTTCCTGCCCTCCTTTGGCCACTCCAGTGTGTTTATATCCATACACTGGAGCCCAGAACTGCTCACAGTGCTCGAGGTGAGGCTGGACCGGTGCTGAGTATAGTGGGGCCGTGAGTTCTTTTGAGCCGTTAAACCATACTGTGCCTCATGGACCCCGGGGTAACGTTGGCCCTTTTGCCTGATGGGGAACGTTGAGTCACAGAGCTTGCCAAAGCCAACAACCAGTACACCTTTTCTGCAGGGCTCCACTCCAGCCTCTTTTCTCCTGATCTGTAAGATTACACCGTTCCAGGTGCAGAGTCTGGCATTTTTTCATGTTAAATTTCATGTTGCTGGTTACCAAGCATGCCAGTCATCTCTCTATCCCCTCCAGGGAATCGACAGCTCCTGATGTAGTGTCAGCAAGGTTAGTGCGTGCTCAACTCCCACATCTCGGTTATTGGTAAAAGCTTTGAAGGGCACTGGCTCTGAAGTGGAGCCCTGGGGAACACCGCTAGTGACTGGTTACCAGGCAGATGTTACCCCATTTTCTCAAAGTCTTTGAGCCTAACTCCTCAGCCAATTGTTCACCCACTGTATTGTGTACATGTCTAGCTGGATGCTCCCCAGAAGGGTACTGTAAGAGACAGCATCAGAAGCTTTGCTAACATCTAGAAAAGCCCCACATGCCTTTTTTTCCACTAGGCAGGCGTCAAGAAGGCAGGGACAGCCTCTTTTCACTCGTGCCTTGCGGTAGGACAAGGGGCAAGCTTGAGTACAGGAAGTTCCACCTCAACGTGAGGACGAACATCTTTAAAGAGTTGTAGAGCATTGGAATAGACTCTCCAGAGGTTGTGGAGTCTCCTTCTCTGGAGACTTTCAAGACCAGTCTGGATGCATTTCTGCATGATCTGCTCTAGTTCTGTCCTGATGTGGCAGGGGGGTTGGACTTGATGATCTTCAGAGGTCCTTTCCAACCCCTAACACTCTGTGATTCAAACCAACTGTGAGCTTATTACTCCTCTAGTTGTGGTCCTCCGTCCCAGAGCTCCAGGCATCATCCCAGGGTCCATCATTGATGTGAAAGACAAGAGGTGAAGAAGGCCTTAGATGTCTGTGCTTTATCTTCATCCCTGTTTGGGCATGAGGTGGCCAATCTCATTAAGATACAGAATAACATTTTCTTTAGTCTTCCTTTTCTGTTACCATGCTTAAAAAAGCCTTTTATAATCCACCGCAGTGCCAGCCAGCTTCAACCCCAAGTGACCTTGAGCCATACAAATCTTCTCCCTGTAGTGGCAAACAGCATGTCTGTAGCCCTCCTGGGGAGCCTGGCCTTCCTTCCAAAGCCCATACGCTTGCTTTTTCTGATGGAGTTGGAGACCCCTGTTCAGCCAAGCCAGCCTTCTGCCTCACTTGCCTTCTGATAGATTGGAATTGCTTGCTCCTGTGCACATGAAAGAAGGCCCTTAGAAAGTGGCCATTGCTTATGTACCCCAGTAGCCACAAAAGCAGATTGCTGGGGACCTTATTAACTAGTTCCTTGAGCAGCCTGAGGTCTTCTGTCCCAAAATCCAGGGTGGTAGCTCTACTGGCAGCTTTTCTCTTACCACCAAAGATTTTAAATTCAACTGTTTCATGATCACAGTGGCCAAGACAGCCACCGATGAGACCATCTCTATTTGAAATCAATCACTTCTGTTTACACACAGCTCCAACGTAAGCTCTTCGATGAAGAAGCGAGGCTGTTCTGGTGAAGCAGAGCATAAGATGTTTAAAGGAACAGATATAATCCATGGATGCCTGGTTGTACAACTCACTGGAAATCAGGGCCAGAACTGATTCCCATATGCCTTGACCTGCAATTTTTTGAACCAGCTTTGAAAATGCATCTTCAAATAGCCACCCAAAAGTAGGATGTGTCTAACAGTGCCTAAGTGTAAAGCAGGGTAGACCTCTTATTTCAGTGCTGCATTTCTTGATGTGCAGTCAGGAATGCTCTTGTTCGGTCTATATTGTTTGCAGACAGTGGGTATTATGGACACACCAAGTTCTGGAATTTAAACACACGTGGGAGTCTCAGAGAAACCCAGTCTTGCTCCGTGCTTCGCATAGAATTTAAGCTAAACATTTTTATGCCTCGCTTTAGGCTGTGGCAGCTTTTTAAGAAAGTGAATTTGATCCTGTCCACTGAAGCTACCTACACAGGAGCCTAAAGCAAAGGTAGGTGTTTCCTTGGAGTAGGTCTTTAGCCCCATGGCTTAGAAGAGGGTGTCTGGCATCATTCAGAGTTGAAATGCAGTACATCTCCACCCATCTTTACTTCTCTGCTCATTGTTCTCCCCGCTGTGACTGTCCTGCCTTTTTCTCTAGTGGCAGCAGAGTTGCAGAGCCTGCTGGTAAACACGTGTACTTGTTGGCTGATGGGCTAAGGTCTGGCACACAGAAAGAGGGGCTGCTCACAAAGCATCTTCTATCTTCCAAACACTTCCAACCAAGTTTCTTGCCCTATCAAGTGACAGCAAGCAATGTCCTTCCTCCCACTAGGCTATGTATGTGTCTCAGGTACGTGTCTTTACCCCAGACAGCTTTCTCAGCCACACTAGGAGCAGAATGGGATTGGTACTGTGGCATAGTTCCTGCCTTTGCTTTCTGGAGTCAGAGTTTGCAACTAAGAAGGGGCAGAATGTCCCCTAATATGTGCAGGACAACATGTGCTCTGTGATTTGTCCCTCTGCTGGCAGCTAAACAACACACAGCCACTCACCCACCACATCCCCTCTGCCTCTATACCCCCTTCTGTGGCATAGTAAAGGGAATCAGGAGGAAGAAAAAAGGTGAAACCCTGGGAGTGGAGATAAGGACAGTTTAATAAAAACATCAAAAAGAGGGAAGACAGCAACAATACTAGTGATAGTACTAAGGAAATGATAGACAAAGTGAGCAGTAAAATCTGGGAAGGCTCTACCTGTGCCTGAGATGCCACCTTTCTCTTTCTCTGATTCAGCCACACTGAAGCGAGTTGAAAATGGGCACCTACACCCTTGCCCAGCCCTCCCCTTATACAGGGCCATGGCTCAGTACCTGTTGGCTGCCTCGGTTGTTTATCCCAGCTATGGTCCCTCCCAGCTGCTTGGGCTAGCAGATGTTTGTGATCATGAGCCCAGACTGAGCCCGGGACACCCTCAGAAGGTTGCCCGTTGCCTAGGCACAGAGTGAACTCGCTTTTCCTAACAGGATGAGTTCTTCCATCTTGAAGCACATTCTTGCTGTACCCGTGCCATGCACTACTGGCCTGGGGAATGCTATGGTCTGTGTCGGCGTGGCTGAAATCCTTACAGCATCTGTAGGGCTTGTCCCCTCCTTGTGCACTGCCCCACCTTGCCTTAGCTCTTACCTTTGGCACCAGATCAAAGCAGGGAACTCGGCTGCCTAAATCATCCCACTCATCACCCTGCTCCTGCCTTGCTGACGGCGTTCCTGCTCCCTCTTGCAAAGCACATGAGCGTGGGCATGTCCTCTGGTAGGTGGCAGGGTTACAAGGATGCAGTGCCTGCTTCCACCTGGTTTACACAGACTGGTAGCTGCTTCACCGTGCCAGCTTCCGGGCAGGTACATCACCTTGCAGGCACGTTGGCCATTGCCACCGTATTACAAGCTACATGGAACAGAGTTCAAGGTTTGTCTTGTTCCTTCTCCTTTCTGCCACTTCCCCCATCAGGATTTGTGCTCTACGCTAGAGAGGAGAAGGCCCAGTTCTAAGATCTCCACACCAAAGCAGGGATGATGACAGCTGGACTTTGAAGAGTGCTCAGTATGGTCCTGTGTCGGAGAGCTGATGGTGACTGATTGTGCAGTTACCTTCCCACACAGGGCCTAGTGTGGCTCACACCAGACAAAATTCCCTGTCGCACATTTCCAAGCATTCTTGGTCTGGATCCTAGGTCACTGTGACCTGAGACTTCTTCCCACGTGGGAGAAGCTGAGTTCTTCCTGCCCTCAGCTTTAAGCAGGTCCTAGCCTAGGACACCTAAGCGATTTTTTTCTTGGAGTAGCAAATACCCCAGCCTAAACTATACTTGTACCCATAAATTAAGGACCCCCCACCACATTCTCTGCAACTGAAATCAGCTTCAGGTGGCACTATTAGCAGCACAAGGTCAGATCAGCTGTGTCTTTGTCCATTCAAGTATGGAAAACCTTCAAGGACAGAGTTCCTACTTCTGAGCATCTGTTCAGATGCTGTCTGATAAAACCAGTCTGTGTTCACCCTGCAGTTTGGGGCCATTGCCTCTGACTTTATTATTTGCCACTAGCATTTTCTTCTTACCACCCCTTTGTGTAGCTGTAGATGAGAGCAGCTTACCCCTCAGCCCCCTCTTCACCAGACTAAGCAATCCAGCTCTGTACGTGACTGTCTAGTATCCCTGAAGCCACGGCGTGGCCACGCTCTGTCTCCCTTCTCCAGAAAGATGAAGTTTTATTTCTATCAAGTGACACCTAGGAAGGGCCATCAGGCACTGCACTTTTTCACACAATCACAGGATGTTCACGGTTGGAAGGGACTTTGAAAGATCACCTAGTCCAAGCCCTCTGCCAGAGCAGGATCACCTGGAACAGGTCCCACAGGAATGTATCTAGGTGGGTTTTGAATGTCTCCAGAGAAGGAGACTCCACAGCCTCCCTGGGCAGCCTGTTCCTGTGCTGTCACCCTCACCATGAAAAGGTTTCTCCTTGCATTTACATGGAACCTCCTATGTTCCAGCTTGCACACATTGCCCCCTGTCCTATCTTTGGATGTCACTGAGCAGAGCCTGGCTCCATCCTCCTGACACTCACCCTTTACAGATTTATAAACATTAATGAGGTCACTCCTCAGTCTCCTCTTCTCCAAGCTAAAGAGCCCCAGCTCCCTCAGCCTTTCATCATAAGGGAGATGCTCCACTCCCTTAATCATCCTTGTGGCTCTGTGCTGGACTCTTTTGAGCAGTTCCCTGTCCTTCTTGAGCTGAAGCAGCCCTTACGACTTACCCTCCAGCTCAGGCTGGATACCCCCAAAGAGGGATGACCAAATGACTGATGATTTAGGAGCACGAGGACAACTTTTCCAACTACCAAAATTTAAGTGCACAAGCCTGCATCCGAGTTTGTCACAGCTAACTTGCTGTGCTCAGACTTAACTGACGACTACCAACACTCAAGCCTCACAGCAAGGAGCCGCTGTAATTGCTCAAAGCTTCTGTTCAAGAGCCTGGAGGCTGCAGGAAGTGATGAAAACTACACTAAAGCCTTTCTTCTGAGTCTTCGCAGGACTGCGAGATAAGCTGGGAGTGTAGCTATAGTCAAAGGGAAACTATAGAAAAGAAACTGCTGGGACTCAGCACTCAAACAAATGCAGGTTTATTTACAAAGGAGAAAATCCAGCCATCATTAACTTCTGGTGTATTTACAGCACACGACTGAAGGATCAAACAGACCAGGGATCAGAGGGCAGAGGGTTGGTATTAATTAAGGAAAGAGGAAGTTTTCTGTTGAATTGTGGAGGAGCTGAGCTGAAATGGGCCAGACCCTCCAGACTGTAAAAGCTGAGGCTTTAGGGACCACTAACAGGCTAAGGTGATGAGATGTAGTCTCTGTAAAGAGCTTCCTTAGCTCTTCCTCAAGGAGTCCCCTGAAGCTGACACAGCAGAGGTGACTTTCAGCCCCAGTGCTCAAAGAGCAAGCAGAAGAAGAGGCCCGCTGTTTTCCTGTTAATGAGTGATGAAGGAGCAGCTAGAGGCTTTGCTGGCCTGCACAGGAGAGGCACGGTGAGGACGGTCAGCTGAGAGGGAAAGCAGTCTGTTCCAGGGCACTGCAAGGTGGCACACGAGAGGAGGGGGAGGCCTTGCTCCAGTCCTAGAGTGTGGAATGTGGGACAGGCCAGCCTGGACGTGAGCTTTGGTCCTGCACCCCAGGTTCAAAACCTGCAATTCATGCTTATTTTTTCTTCAGCGAACCTTTCAGCTTCTTCTCTGAGGAGCGCTGTTTCCACAGCTTCTCCTCCTTTTTCCCCAAGTTCTCATAAACCGTTGACTCTTCTTTCTGCCTGTAAGGCCAGGGAAAAACAAGGGAAAAAATGAGCAAGAGGAAAAAAGCCAGCCAAGCCAGCAGGGAGACTGTTTCCAGAGGCAGGCATAGCTAGGCCCCTGGTTTAGGTGAGCTCTTACTTGGAGGACTTTCGGGAAGCCTTGGCATGCACATTCCTTGCTGCAGGGGGGTAGGCAATGTTCCCATACTCAGACTCATTTGGCTTGCCTCTCTGAGACTACAGGAGAGAAAAACAAAGCTGAGAAGAGTGTGGTCTGGGAGAAGCCTGTGAGGTGTCATCACGGAAGAGTTCTGGCTGTTTAGCCATGCTTTGTGCTAGGATCTCCGTGAAGAGGTGGGTGGATTGCTGAAATCCTCGGGCTCAATGCACTCTGCCCACTGCTGTCACTGAGGTGAGCAGCAGGGATGCAAATGCATCCTTGTACAGGGATGGACAGTGGGCATGAACGGATTTCTGGCAGCACTGGAATGCCTGAGAGTGCCACGTGTCAGCTAAAGAATATTAAATAGCTAACAGCAGCTACTGGATGCTGCCAGAGGCCACAAGGAAAGACAAAAGATGCAATTTTTCAGCTAGCAGGAGAAAATCCTGCAACTGCAGAACCAGGATGGGAAAAAGAGAGAGGCAAGGAGAGGGCAGAATCTTTGCCTGTCCTAGATTCAGCTTGTAACAACATCGTGCCTGGGGAGATGTTGTATACAGCTGCGTTAGAGCTTACTGCTGTGCAGCAGTTCAGAAGGGGCTGGTATTTGAGCTGCTAGTAGTGTCCCCTGAATTGTACAGAGAGGTGCAGGGGCTCCGATCTTGGTGCACCATCGTAGTCCGTGTAGGTCCCAGTGCTAGCTTAAAGCTTAGGAAACAGCACTTGGGCTCAGAGGCAGCACCGTGCAGGACCTCAGCTCACAGGACAGGGAATTAGAGTGCCCTTTCTCACCTGGATAACCTCCAGCTTTTTTTTGGTTGTCTCTATGAACTGGCAGATGGCCATGTAGATGAACTTGTACTGGGCCTCCGTCTGCACCATTCCTGAGCGTTGGGCCCTCACCATCTGGATGGTCTTCTGGATGTCAATGTCACAGTCCAGCCCTAGCAATGCGCACCAGAAAAGCTTATGGACACGTTCACTGCCCCCATCACCAAAACCAGTCACAGAGGAGGTCAGTCAAGAAGGTTCCATCTCCCTCCATACACTTCACTCACGTATGGACCTCCTATCCCTCCTGCCTGCTCAGCATCAAGCCTGGCCCTGGAGGAAGAGCCCAAGCTCAGGGAAGGCTGAACCCACAGTAAGTGGACATGGTGCACAGAGATCCAGCAGCAAGGACAGCACAACCTTGTCAGAGCTGTGGCAGGATCTCTCCCACTGACACCTGATATTTTTCACCTCTTTGCAGCTGGACTTAAGGGCACAGCCCTACTGGGTAGGCCAGTTCCCTCCGAGACACTGTGGGGTCCTCTTACCCTTGGTGGAGATTGTTTCCACTATCATATCAATGACGATGATAGTCCCAGTGCGGCCAATCCCAGCACTGCAAGGAGAGGACAAGCAGAGGTCAGAGCAATACAGCTCCTGAAACCAAATGCAGCCGCTTCTGGGGAAGGATGCAGCCCTTGTGGGACTGGTGAACAGCTGCTGCAAGAGAGCTGTGCATTCGGCAGGCAGAGAGCTTGGTTTGGGGACACGACAGAGTTAAAACCAAGTATCAGGGATGGCATAGGCATCACTTCCACGTCCTGGGGAACAGCCGGTGCAGTAGGACAGGCTTTCTAGACCTCACCCTAGATAAGGGATGGAGAATGCTTCAAAGCCCAGCCTCTGTACCAACCTGCAATGCACCAGTATAGGCCCTGCGTCTGGGATGCTCTCTTGCTTCTGGTTTATTTGGTCGAGGAAGCTGAGCACTCCTCCTGGCTCACTGGGCACACCGTGGTCAGGCCAGCTCAAGTACTGGTAGTGCCAGATGTCACGCACAGCCTTACCCTGATGATAACAAAACACCCTACTGGTAAAACTGCATCCCAGTCCTACCCCTGGCCTCTGTCTTAGGGAGAGGTAGGTCTGAAGCCAGAGGGAATCTTTGTCTCCTGACAACCTCTTGGTGATTCCACCAGTGTGATTCCCATCCAACCCCAGCGGGAACAGCAAACCCAAGAATGGTATCAGCAGCATCACCAGAGCACCCAGCAGTTCCCAGCCTTCGACACACAATGACTGACAGACCCACAGCTCGATGAGAGCCCCCAGCCAGGCACACTCACGTTATCCATCGGACACACGCAGAGGTGTCGGAGTTTGTACTCCAACGCATCGTGCTCCCCAGCGTTCTCCACGAGGTAGGGACCGTACTCCTTCATGCTGCCCAGCTCTGGCCAGTAAGGTACACATTTGTTCTGTGTGGGCAGAGAGGCGGGGTGAGGACAAAAGGCAGAAAAAAGAGACAAAGGGGTTGAAGGGGAAGAGCAGGCAGCTTTGAGACACCTAAAAACTGCTACTTACCCGCCCCTTTTCTACCTCCCGTGTAGTCATCACGATAATGCGTGTGTTCTCCTGCCACACCATTTGCCAGAAGTCATTGACTGTGGCATCCAGGCAACCCTGGCTAGCAATGTAGGTCTTGGTGCACTCATCTGGGCTGATCAGGTTGTTCTGAGTGGAGACAGGGAAAGATCAGGAGGGCTGCAGGAACGGGCAGGCCTTCCCCCGTTTGGGGCATAGAGCCATCTATCGCGAGCCTCACCTTGACGTAGTTGGCATTGATATAGTCGGATCCGGGTATATTTGGGTCTCTTCCTTGGAGGATGACTCTGGAGTGATCAACTGTGGATGAAGTGAAAGAATAAACAGAGCAGTGAGATCCTCTGCCCACAGCAGCTCATTCATGTTACCTCGGGCATGCAACGTGCCCCGTATCTTCACCTTCCCTTCTCTGCGGTCAGACCAACCTCACCCCGTCTGCCCATCTCCCTACCCCCGTGGTGGACCATCAGAATAATGGTGGTCATTCATTAACCTCCCTCTGTCCTCAGGACAGGAAAAGGCTGTGACCTCCCTCACCAGCTCTTCAATCCTTAATGCCACACACCTTGTAACCTGCTCTGGAGAACAGAGCAGGCTGAGGCAGGGCCAGGGAAGACTCAGCTCCTCATTGCCCATCTGTGTCTGCTTATTGGGAATGGGGGTTTGGTTTGGTTGGTTTGGTTTGCTTGTTTTTTATAGTGGAAAAGCAAGACTCACAGGGCAAGATGTTCTTGTATCGGTTCTTGCTCTTGTTTTCAGGTCTCTGACCCTCATGACGGTCAAACAGCTGCTTGGCTTCCTGTTTTTGCAGACTCTGAGAGCAGAAGAAAGAACAGTCATGGCAGGGTCACAATGTAAGACGGGGAGGTGGGCACTCAGAGGAACAGTGGTGACTCTGGGCTCACATGGCCATGCTTGTGGGGGAGCAGAGAAGTGGAAAGCAAATCTAGACTTGAAAAGTCCAAGGTTCATGCCCTTGCTAAATTAAAGTCTTAAGTCTTACTAATTAAAGTCTTAGTGACTTTAGTCTCCCGACCATGAAAAAACACGTTTCTGTCTCATGAGGTTCATTTAAAGATGACACTCACTCCCCAGAGGAACAGGCTCCAAACAGAGACTTCTTTCAGAGTTCAATTTACAAGACACCTGATAAGTTTGTGTCCAGGATGAAATCAAGGGTGGAGAACGAGGTGGTGCACAGGGACTTCCCAAAAAGCCAGAATAATGTCCCTCAGCAGTTGCTTACATCAAATTCCTCCCAGAATCCAGCCTTGGATGTCTCCTCAGATAAGCTTTTCTTGTTCAGTTCCTGCACTCTGTTCTCAATGTCAGCAGCATTCACTCTTGTAGCGTAATAGGGCTGGGAAAACACAATGGGGTGGCATGAGAGAAACGCTGCTGGAGAGCAACGTCTCCTCTGTGTGCTGTGGAGAAAAGGAGGAGAGGGACACGAAGCAGAAACAAACAAGTAGGTCCCCCCAGAGGATTCCTAAGAAACAGAGAAAATGGGATTTACCTGCTTCAGGTACACAAAGGAGCCAGACACCTCCTCAATTCCAGTCTTCTTGAAGTGCTCCACCAGTTCTGCCAAGCTGTCAAACACCTCGGCACCTCCCACCGTGTAGCGCCCGTTCTAAAAGGAGGAAGAATGCCTAACGTCCCACTCCTAACATTCCTACAGACAAAGCTGGTAATACTCAGGGAAAAGGGAATGCTGGGACGCAAAGCCATAGGTACCACCTCGTGCCATCTAGAGAAGCATTTCCTCTGGCAGGGAAGTCGAATGGTAGTTTGCCCTGAGAATTAATTTGTAGCATGGTCAACCCACTCCTGTTCTTAGTGGATGGAAGCCCACGGTTACCATTTAAGGTCAGTTGCTCTCTGTCCTTGCAACCTCTCTCTGCTCTCTGCACCATCCCATGTGAAAGAAATAGGAGAACTTGTGACAGGCAGGTTGGTAACATCCTTTGGACTAAGTGTGGAAGCCTTGCAGGTACCCACCTCCTCCTCCTCCTCAAGTTTTTAACTCTTTTGAAGAACTCGTAATTAGATTGTGAATTCTCCTCTCTTTCACCACAAACTCTCTGCACTGGAGTGCTTGGTCACAATAAGCCCTGCTTCCTCCCATGTCTGAGCACCCAGCACTGCCCATGGCCACCCAGTCTGAGGCGAGGACGTAAGGAATCTACAAGGTGACAGAACTTGGATCCAAGTCCAGAAACTCTGATGGTGGTAACGGGCCCATGCTTTTGAGGACACAATCATCAGAGATCAGCAGAGACCTCTTCCACTCCCTTTCCTTTTGCTCTCCCAACTGCTCACCTCACACATGATCTTGATGTGCGTGACTTTGAGCCGGGCCCCAGAAGCACTGGTTGCCCCGGCTGGTGAAGCAGCAGAGCCAGGTTTAAGCTGGTCAGTGAGGACAGACAAGACAAAATCCCCAGGTTTGCTGAGGCTCTCCCGCACCAAGAAGGTCCAAGGAGTAGCTTTGGCCTGGAGGAGTGACTCAGCTGCAGAGCCTGACAGATGCCCATGGTACCACCTAGGGAAATAACATGAGAAGGTCAGAGGAGAGGTGGAGATGCAGGTTCGTGGATGCCCTTGAGCACGTGAAGGACTGCAGCACTGGGGCAGGGTGCGGGAGGAAGAAAGGAAGGAGGAAACAGAGGGAAGGGCAAGACAGAGGGAAGGAAACTGAAGGAGGAGCAGGATCTTGGGAAAAGCAGATGAGACAGGAAGAAGCAGAGAGATGACAAGAAAAGGAAAGGACAAGGGATGAGGTGGAGGTAGAAGGAACCCAGGGAGCAGAATGCTGGTACCAGAGGACACAGTGGGAAAGCACCAAGGACGACCCAATAGTGGGACACACACAAGCACAGGCAGGTGATGCTTGCTGGCTTGCAGCCTCACTGGGGGAGGGTAGTCCCTGGGTTTCAGCACCTGCCAGCATTACTGGGACCTGAGCCTTAACTGCTGCAAGGTGCTTTGGAAACTCAAACACCAGGGAAACAAAGATAAACCCCTGGTGAGCCAGAAACTCTCCCGTTGGGTTTAGCAGCACCCAGATGGCCCCTCTTTCTGAAACTCAGTCACCTCTTCAATCAAAGGATAATTAATTCCCATTCCCTGGGCACACCACACTGCAGCAATCGGCATGGTGGTGAACACCAGGAGACACCCGGAGCCAGTATTCTGCTCCTAGTGCTTATTACTGTTGTAGATCCATGTGCAGACTCCTGTCCTCGGTGCAAACACCCAGTTAGCAGCTCCTCTCTCCTCTCCTCTCCTCTCCTCTCCTCTCCTCTCCTCTCCTCTCCT
>JANVCC010000068.1:9874494-9885224 GCA_025345505.1 Todiramphus chloris collaris | reverse complement strand
CTCTCCTCTCCTCTCCTCTCCTCTCCTCTCCTCTCCTCTCCTCTCCTCTCCGTGAGGAGCGAGGTGCTCTCTGCCTTGCTGCAGGGCTGGACCCAGGCTGCCGAGGGACACGAGGGTGGTCCATATGGCACAGCTGCTGCCAAGCCCCTTCCCACCTACGTAGGTCTCTGGGGGGTGTGTGCCTGTCCGGTAGGATCTCGCTGCACTGAGCCGTGAGGCTGCAAGTGATGGTCACCAGAAGCCAGCTGGGAGACGGGACAGCACTGGTGTCTCCTCCTACTGCAGGTCTCTTGGCCCTGCAGAAATTCCAGATGTGACCCACATTGTCTCTGTGCGAATCCTCTAGTTCCTCATGCCTGTCCCAGGCTCCACAGTCTCTCTGGACTACACCAGGAGGTGCTGGGGGGCACTGCTGAGCTGCCAAGTCGAGATGTGGAAGGTCATGTCCGCTGCGGCTCTGCCCTGCTTCCACAAAACTCATTTGGAAGCTGGAGCTAGAGATCCATATTATAGAAAATCGAGAGCTGTGGGTGCTCTGGGCACTGGGAAATGTTCTCGATCTGAACATGAATCCCAGGCCTCCCAGTATGCATTTTCTGGTGGAGATTTTATTGGGTCTGAACCCATCTCGGACCAGGGACCAGCACAGCCCTAGTACTCCTGCTCCTTCCCATCGCAGTGCTAGGGAGAGGGTTTGTGCCCTCCTCCTGCAGCAGGGATGGGCCTGGTTCAGCGAGGCCCTGGGACATGCCCGTGTCCAGCTGGAGCTGTGTGCTGGGCTCTGTGTTCGGAGGCCTTTGCAGCACAGCCGCTGTGCCAGCCCAAAGTCGTGTTTGCTGCAGCTCTGTCCCGCTCCCACTGAGCTGCCCCAGCAGCTGGACACAGGCATCTTGGCCGTCTCTGCTGGTGAGCAGCATTTCAAAAGCAAGGAGTTGTGACATCAGACTGACTTGCAACACCCCTCCCTGCTCCTGCTCGTGGCAAGCACTGGAGTGAGCAGCAGCCACGTTCTGTACCCCACTGGATGTGCTGCCATCACGGCCAGGCTGGTGCTCGGCAAGCCAGCCGGTGTGACCAGAGCTGTGGGAGCAGGCACAGAGCCTGCAACGGGGGCCTGGGGTAATACTGGTGTCTGCTGTGAGCTCCACATTATTCAGGCTGCCTGTTCAGGCCAAGAACGGAATGGAGTTTGGGAGGCCATGCCCCAGTCACGGAAGCAGCTGGAGCCTTCATTTACCCCTGCATCTGGCCAGAGCAACAGCGCTCTACACAACACCTAGGAACCATTCCGAGAGCAGGATCTGGCAGCCCATCACTGTGCCTTGGCCTTCCACCTTCACTGTTGGAAGTCACACTGCAGGAAGTAGCTGGTGGCTTTCATCGTACGGCAGTCATTCATTTCTCAGCCTCCTCCCAAAGAAGTGTTCAGCCACCAGCTGATCTGAGCATCCCCATGCTCAGGTGCACCCCAGGGAATGGTTGATCCTCCCTGCTCCTCAGAGGTTTCCCCTCCACAGGCAGAAAGGGGTTAACGGGTCCCGTTCCCCCCTCTCTTCCCCCTGTAGAGCCCAGCTCTTCAAAGCCACGTGATGGAAAATCACTTGGGGAGAGAGTGAGAGAAGCTTTCGTAAGAGCCTGGTGGGGGGAGAAGTTTCCAACCGCAGGGAGGAAGGGAGGAAGCTGCAGGGCTGCAGCCCAACAGCTCTGAGCAGAGAGGACGGCTGGCAGGCAGAATCTGGCCCCTCTGCAGCCTGACCCCAGCGTAAGCAAGGGCACAGCCAGGCCTTTTGCCCAGGGCTGCTTTGCTCCCTGTCTTCAGGTGCGCAAGGAGGACCTGTCCATCCTAGAGCAAGGCATGACTGCTCCCCAAGCTGCATCAAAGAGCCCGGCAGCACAAAGCAAGGGCAAAACCACCTGATTTGATTCAGGAACTTGGTGCGTATGCAAAACAGGGACAGGAAGGAGACTAAGCAGGGTAGGAATACAGCAGGGGAACATGGTCCTGCTCTAGCAGCTATGTGAGTCACCCAGGCCTGGAGTAACCAATGGGTCTGGGGAAAGACCGAGGGCTTCCACACAACATGTCACTCTGTGGACTGCTGCAGACCCGTAACTAGACCACAGTCTTCACTTGCAAGAACAGTATATAAATAGCAAAGGCAACAGGAAATCAGAGGTAAAAATAGAGCCCTGTAAGGTCTGCTGTGATGGGTTAAGGTACGCTCAGCTATTTCTGGGGATGCTGCCCACGTGGAAGCATAGGAAGCTACGGGATGCAGGAGACACTTTTGGCAGGGTTTGCCCCAGGGATGGGCCCAGGGCAGAAAGAAGGCCATGAAACACAGAGGAGGTCTCACCACAGACACACCAGCTGCTTTGCTTTCTCCATACCTCTCTGTAGTGGGGTCGGAACAGTTGAGCGGGTATCGCAAGTCAATGATGGTTCCATCTTTGTCCTGCAGCGAGCCCTGTTGCTGTGTGTAGTATTCCACAAGTTCTGACAAGGTGGCAAACTTCTCCCCTCCGTACAGGTCATAGAAATCCCCAGTGTTCTGGATGCGGATGTGGGTTACCTGATCACCAACCCTGTGGGATGAGGTACAGAGCAGTCCAGTGAGGGGGTTGGAAATGAGGCAGGAAATGTTCTGCATTATCTCCTGCCATGGAACCAGAGCTAACTGTCCCAGTGAAAGGAGATGGCTGGAAAGAAAAGCGCCTGGGACAAGCTGAGGGAGGGTCTAGGAGACGCTGGGAAGCTCAGCTCCTTTTACAGCTTGGAAAGAACTCAAAGGAATAAGGACAGGATGAAGAAGATGCCAGAGGACATGTGAGGATCTAAGCATTCTGCATATGTAACACTGGAAAGACAGAAGTTTGGGTCCAGGTTACTTACCGAACTGAAAGAGAAAAATCCCCCTGATTCTTCCGACTGGGTCTGGCCAGAAAGCTCCCATGGACACCTCGTCCCTTCAGTAAAGCTTCAGCCTCCAGCCCACTCAGGTCACGGTGAAACCACCTAGCAGAGGAGATAAAAACAAGAGCCAGGTGAATCACAAAGGCCAGGCGCTATCACGGAGACTTGGGCAGTGAAGAATCGTTGCCAGTCAGCATCCCTAGAGGCAGCCACACAGGTGCCAGCCAGCACCAGCATCCCTTCCTACCTGATACCTCCCCCAGCCTACGAAAAGTTTCCGCTGAGATACGGCTGCCAGGATGATCCTCGCTCTGATCTCTCCTACTTCCCTGGTCCCCCTCCTTGCACACACGCACGCTTCTCAGCCTCTCTTACCTCACCATCGTGGAGGGCAAAAGAAGAGGGGGGCCAAGTGGCTACCACCAAAGCAGCACCAAAAACACAGAGGAAAAATCAGTTTGTGCTGGCAAGAAAAGGGAAGTTGGAGGTCTGCGCCCCTCTTGGGAGCTGGCCATATATCTCTCCTGGCGTCTCCTCAGCCCCTTCAGACCCTCTCCTCCCGGTGTCTACTGTCAGTCCATTCAGACCCTCTCCATCCACGTGTTCCTGGGTACGTGCCCGGGTCTCCGGCCCTCTGCGCAGAGCTGTTGGGCACAGGCAAGTGCGAGCCCCACACAGAGCCGGGCACGCGCAGCTCCGGGAACAGGAAGTGCTCTGAGCCATCAACTCCCCAGCCCTAAGCTGCTTTGCAACACTTCTGCTTCTCCTTTTGTCTTTCCTCCCCATCCCCCCCTGTTATTCTTGGGTCCCTCTTTTCACACCAGGGTTGACTCTACAAGTGCCTCTCGGGCCCTAGCTGTGACCATAAAATTAAGTTCTTCGCATCTTCCGTTCCCCTTCTTCCCTAAAAGGCCAGTGAGAGGCATGAGTCCTTCCCATGCCCAAGCCCTTGGGGACCACAGCTGCCTGCGGTCACCCACACACCAGCAAGGCAGAAGCAGGCAACACAGGCTGGCACAGGCTGGCACAGGCTGGCACAGGCTGAGCAATGCAGCACCCTGCTGCAGCTTATGACAGCTCGGCTCCTGGGCTGCCTGAGGCTGAGACCTCCAGATTCCAGCTCCCTGGTGATCCTTCTGGGCGGGTGAAGATCCTGCATGGTCTGTACAACCACAGAACCCAGAGCTGCAGGCTTTGAGGTTCCAGGCTAGTGCCCCAAGCACAGCACTGCCCTCCTGGAAACAGCCTGCTGGGAGATGTGCCTGGCAGAGAGGTGGTAGCTTGAAAGGAGTGGGATGGGGTGTGAAGTGGGGTTGGAGCTGCCCCGAAAAGCGTGAGACAAACAGCTACTACCTGCAGCAGGGCCACACAACCCCAAGAGAGCTTAACCTAGGACCTTCAAGGTCCCAGTATGGCATACTGAGGCCAAAGCTCTCAACTTGGACAACTAGATGTGAAGAAGGAAAAGGAACCATTTCCAGTTACCTGCCCCTTTCCAGACATGTCCCGTGACTGCCCTTCTCCGTAGCACTGGTTTCAAGGCCTGCAGGTCTCATGAAAGAATGGGAGCTAAGCAGTGGCCAAACAGTGCAATCCAGCTTACAGAGGAGCCTGCCTTTCCCCTGGGGCCATCTCAGCTCCCTGTGTGGTGGTGTGGGCAGCAGGAACAGCAAGAGACTGGCTTATTTCAAGTGTCAGCAGCTGTAGACTTCTCTGCAGAGCACCAGACTGGGAAATCCTGCAAGAAAGCTGAAGAGGCTGCTAGCGATGACCAATACAACACTCGTGGCCATGACAGAAACTAACAACAAAAGGAAGTACCAGAGAGACAAGCGGGAAGCTAAATTTCATCACTAGAAAGGCAGCAAGCTGGTATATGGTGAGCTGCAGGGATCCAGATGTACTGACTTAAAAGTGATAGTTAAAAAATCCCGGATACTTCAGAGGCACAGAGAGCTGTGGCTCAAGGAAAGAACTTCCTCACAAAGTTGTAGAAGTTTCACCTAAAACAATGCACCAAAATCTAGCACTGGCACAGGAAAGAAATATTGTTCAGTGTAGGAGAGAGATGACAAGAGCCTCTGGGCAGAAATCCAAAAGAGAGTTCCTGATATCCAAAGATTATGTAGGGCTGATACGGAGCCATGGCAGCCAAAGAATAAAGCCTAGGCATCCCTACACCTTATGAGCTGGACAAATGAAAAAATCATCTGAGGGAGAGAACATTAGTGGGACACAGGGGAACGGGGAAAGAAAAAGGTAGCCAAGAGCCCAGAGCAGAATAGAAAGGGTGAGTTAGAACTAAATCCATGTAATTCAGTATCCCCCAGCAGGACAAGCCAAGCGGTGCAATGTAACCCACACGTAGGTATTTGTGTGGATACAAATCACATCATTTACAGGATGAGTTTATGCTTCTTGTTGCTTTCAGGTCGGGAAAGGCCTGGATGCACAGAGCTGCCTTTGATTTAGGCCATCTAAAAGCTACCAAGGAGGAGCTGTCGCATTAGAGAAGCAATTGGTCGGTATCCTGGCATTGGCTCTCCCAAATGGCTGCAGCACGGAACAGCAGACTATAGCTGAGCTGCTAAAATACTTTTTAAATATCATTAACAGGTCGAGAGAGTTCAGCAAAGAGACTGCTCTTATGCAAAACACAGGTGGCAGAACCTCATCTTGGAAATCCTGTGTGGAGCCAAGCCACAGCTAGCGCTGGAACAAATTCAGAGGAGAAGATAAATGAAATTGTTAATTAAAAGATACCCACATCTGGACTCTGTAAACAAAACACCGAGGAACTGGATGGAATCCAGCATAAGGCCACTGAGGCAGCGGAGAACCTGGAGCACAGCGGGGATGGATGAAGCTGGGTTTGTTCAGCTTGGAGGAAAGATGCTTAAGGAGGGGTTTAACAGCTGTCTGAGACCACCTAAAAGAGGGCTGGGGGTTTTAGAGACAATGAGCCAGATTCTTCTTTGTGGGACACAGCAAAAGGACAGGAGGCAACAGACATGACTTCCAGCAAGGGAAATTCTGATCAGGTATCAGGAAAAATTACACGCATGCTCCCCGCCCAGGGCCCGGTCAGCGATTGCCACAAGTCCCCAGAGAGGCTGGGGAATCTTCACTTGTGGAGATGTTCAGGACTCACCTGAACAAGGCCCTAAACAATCTGATCTAGCTTTGGGGTTAGCTCTGCCATGAGCAGGGGCTTGGACTAGGCGATCCAGGGGTCAAATTGGATGTTAAAGGAAGACTGGAGGAGGAGGTTACGTATAGAGCTTCCTTTCCTCCTGTACTCCCTAAGCCTCTATCTGGCTACTTTTAGAGTCAACCATCAGATCCACAACAAATTTATCATCCTTTGGCAAGGAGTTCCACTGCCCCAGCACAGAAATACCCTCCTTTGGCTTTCTTACAGCCTGCTCCCTGCCTAAATCTAACATCTGGTGGGTGTAAAGAAAAACCAGTGACCGATTCCTAGTCACTCACTCTCTCCAAGCTGCTTATCACGCAGACATGTAACACCCGTGTGCTTCCTCGGTTCTCTGCCAGGCTGAAGACTCCAACCCTATTAAGGCATTCTTCATGCAGAACTATTCTACACCCCGAGCATCCTTGCAGTCCCTCCCTGAGGTGTTTCCAGCTCTGGTGTCTTGTTTTGGAGAGAAGACCCAACGGAACGTGAAGCTAACAATTGCACGTTGTGTGACTGCACATGTGAGCGCAGTCTTACTCCAGAGAGGTTACTATTAGTTTACAGTTCATTGTTTTGTATGTAAATTTGGAATTGGTTTTCTGTACGATCACAGTTTTGCGTATGTCTATATGGAATCTCTTCTGCTGCTCTACTGCCCGCTCCTTCACACTCACAAGGTCTTTCTGCAGTTATTCACTGTCCATCAGCTCCCATCCAACTATCCCGGGAAGCCTGCTATCATCAGCCAACTTTCTCAGCTCACCAAGCTGTTTCCAGGTCTCTTGGGAATATACTGAACCCCATGTACTTCAGGCTAGGCCCCTCTGATCTGACCACTGGTAACTTTCCTTTGCTGTAAAAACTGCGTCTTTATTCCCACTTTTCATTTCCTATTTTCTACTTCCTATTTTACCCAAGAAAAACTTCATCTTCTTTCTTATGCCTTGACTTTAGCTTTATTTAAAGACTTTGGTGAAAAAACCTTGTCAAGTCACCCACAAGCTTGCTAAGTCCCTCAAAAACCTCCAGTCTTACAAGACAGGATTTGTCTTTACAACAGCAGATGCTGATTCTTGCTTTCCTATCAGGCTCATTGCTTTCCCTGATGCACTGTCTACCCTCTTGCCCAGATAGCAACTTTATTCTTCTGTGCTTCCCTCTCATTTGGGAGATCTCATCTGGAGCCACTTTTGAGAATCAGCATTGTATTTCTTACTTCCAATTCTCAGCACGGAGATGATTTTAGGCAGGAGATTTTGCTGTTCTGCACAGAACTGCATCACAGGTCAGTTGTTAGTGCACAACGAAGGCCATCTGGGCTTGGGGAATCAGCAGATGGGCCTTCTCCCTGTGACTTGCCCAAGCCAGATGCTCTCTGTCAGGCCACGAAGCCCTAGGCCAGTGCTAGACCACCGTGACTGCCCAGGTCCTTACCACAGTGTAATGCTTGCGCGAATCGCACTCCCTTACACCGTGCTACATCAGTCTCCAGTGCAGAGCACTTGTCTGGACTGACCGTGAAGATTTTATGTCTTGCTGTTCCATAAAGGGGTAGAAAGACTGTAGCAAACCAAGAAATAACCAGGATTTAAAAGCTCAAGCACCTGACCTCTCTCTGTACAAAAACAAGCAAAAAAAAGTCAGAGATGCTGCAGCTGCAGGGCTTGCAGAGTAACTGCAGTGGACTGGGCATCACCAACCCTGCTTGCTCTTTATCAAAGTGAGAGGGAGAAATGGTGATGGCAATAACACAAAACACCATGAGCTCCATTCCTCTGGCTTCTATTAGAAGGTGAGGTGGGGTTTTTTCCCCTTATGTGCCCAATTCCTACGGCCAGTGTTTTTGCTTTTCTCACCAACAACGCTTGTTTTCTTTCCCCAACAGCATCCACAGCACTCACCCACAGGATGGCATCGGGACTCTCAGCTCCCCACTGATGGGGGACTGACAGCAGCTGGTGGAGGAAGTGCCACAGCCCTTAACCAGGGTCTCCTTCTAAAGAAAATAAAGCAGTATTAGAATGACCAAGACAGTATCTTGAGACAGACTTGGGAGGGAGGTCAAAGACCTTGACAGAGGAAGGGTGGACTTGCACCTGCCCAACAGGGGTGGATGCCCATGACGGCGAGTGCCCACGGCTCTGGAGGAGCAGCTGGCAGCACACAGGGGCTGCGGCACCTCCCGTGACTCACCTGTGTCCGATCCACACAGTCCCAAACTCTGCCCCTTCCTAGGCAGGCTACGGAGAAAGCAGCTCCAGGCCAGGCAGACTGCAAGTGGAGGGCTTCATCTTCCCCATTTGCAAAACATTTCCTGGGCTGTAGTTAATGAGTAATTGGAGGGGTGGAGGAAGGCCAAGGCCAAGCTGGGAGAGGTAGATGCAGACGGAAGGGACCGACTGCTCTTCCTGCCTCCTACCCACCGAGTTCACGCCCTCGCTGCCTGCATTCCTGCCTGGTTTGTAACTGCAAGGCACAGAAGGCGAAACCGGACGCAGTTCGCGCACCTGGCTCACAGCTCCCTGCTCTTCCAGGCCCGGCTTCTTCACCTCCATCCCTACCAAGCTGGCTCCCATCACCCTACCCAGAGGCCTCAACACGCGCTGCCACGAGGGCAACGGGCACGCGAGGCAGGAGGCTATGGGCAGACGTGCCCGACGCCCCTTCGTTTGAATCGTCAGAAACAAAAGGTCACGCTGGAGCAAGGCAGCTCCGCTCGGTTTGTCCCTTTTCAGTCCCCAAAGACACAACGTACAACGTTGTGTTGTTTCCGTCGCTCTAATGCGGGCTGCAGCCAAACGGGGCAAGCCCAGCTCCCTGCAGCATCGCTGCTGCCTTTGCACTGGGGCTAAGGTGCTTGCCTGTGCGTTCAGGCAGAAAACAGCGCAGCCGCAGGCGCTGCTGGTGAGCGAGCTGCGCGGAGCCTGCTGGGGACAGAGGTCTGGGTTTTGCTGCACAGCACTAGGCTGCATTTAGAGGCACATTATCACTATCTTCCAAATAGCACCTTTGTAACTGCTTCCCCTTAGCACCTCTGAAATGTAAAAAAAACCAAACAAAAAACAAGTCGCTATGTAACATCAAGTCCTAGGGCTTCAGATTAAGGTTTGCCTAAGCGACTATGTTTCTGCAGAACGTGGCGCATCCTGGGTCCCTCAGAACGCCAGCACAGGTTCTGCAAGGCGTGAGATGGGCACTGCTGGAACGGTCTCTGCAGCAGAGAGGAGCAAGTGCGTCTGAGGAATACTGCTGAGCTCACACGCACTCCACAACACGGGGATTTTCAAGACATCTTTTATTCGCAAGCAGACACACAGGCAGGCACAAAACACCCCGTTCTCTTTCGGGTCAGCATCTCCCTTGTCCAAACGCTCCGTTCCGGGGGCCGGTGGGGCCCACAGCTTGGAAGGGAGGCACCAGCCAGAGCACCGTGGCTCAGGACAGGTCCCTGGTCTCAGGAGGTTGCCACTCCGCCAGTCCCAGCCCCATGCGGCGGCAGAGTCATGGGCGGCAGGAACATGGCCTTCAGCTTGCCCGACATGCTGGCGATCTCCGGGTCCTGCGACTCGTAGGATTTGATCAGCCGGGCGAACTTCAGGACTCCTGCGAGAAAAAAAAAAGGGGTGGGAAGGAGCCACTTGGCGGCTGGCGCCCCTTCCGCGGGCTCGGCAGCAACCCACCTTCGCCGTCATTGCTGAAGCCGTAGGCTTTGATCACGTCCTGCTGGATCTGGGTGGCCGCCGGCAGCAGGAACTGCAGCATCTTGCCCATGTCGTTGCAGGCGTTGTCCCGAGCTTCCTCCATGCGCTGCGCATTTTCAGGTGCCCCGAAGGCCTTGATCACCTCCGCCAGCACCGCTGCGGGAGGCGAACGCACGTTCCGCCGGGCCGGGGCACAGCCCGCACCGCCCGGCCCCCCGCAGCCCTCCCGCACTCACCCTTCACCTGCTCCGCTCCCAGCCCCGCCGCCGGCGCGGACGCCGCCATGAATCCCCCCGGAGCTGCTGCGGCCCCGCTCCCTGGCGGCCCCCCCACCGCCCGCACCCCTCTGCACAGCGCAGGCGCAGCCCCGCCCCCGCATTCTGTTGCACCAGTAAGCGAGGCTTCCCGCTGCCGCAGGAAACCTACTGGACAAATACTAAAAGAGCTGAAATCACTGCGGCGCTGCTTCCCCGCGCCGGGCACCACTCCTGCCGCCCCGCCTCGCGCGGAGGGTGAGGGCCGCTCTCGCCTCGGACGCCACTGCCCGGGTCTCCGGCTCCACATCCCCATCCCCATCCCCCCCCCCCCGCCCAGCTTTGCTTCGCCGCGGCGGCAGCGGAGGCAGCGGCGGCAGCCGCCTCAAAGCTCGCCCTGCCGCCCCGGCCGCGCCATATGCAGATCGCCGCCGTCCCATTGGTGCTGCGGCGCCACGCCCCTCCCTGCCCCGCGACGGGGAGGCCCCCACCCCCCCCTCCCGTTGTGGCTACCGGCGCCGCCGCCCGGCAGCAGCACCAGCGGTGGCGGCCCCGCCCCGGCAGCGGCCCCTCGGCCGGGAGCGCGCACGGCCCGCCCGCCCCCGGGGCCCTCGCGGGCTCCGTCCCCGGCGGCCGAAGGCGCGGCCCCGCAGCCCCCCGTG